>BLKR01005909.1:0-69827 GCA_011170035.1 Teleogryllus occipitalis
AAAACTTTGTATGGAAAAAGACTTACAATGTTTTGAAGTACACGTTGCAAAGGTTGCGATAGCTCAGTGGCATCGTTACAGTTTTCCCTGTAACGTTACTGACCGCGAGGCCCTAGAGTTCGAGTTCCGACGTTGGCGGATGTTCGACTGTGGTTACATATGTAGGTCGAAAAACTTTGGAGCCGTTTTTAAGAAAAGTTTGAAAATGCTTCCCAGGGGCTTCAACTAAATTACCCCAAAATTTAAAGAATTATTTTCAAAATCGCAGGGCCTCGATTCGGGCCAGATCGTTAATGGAAAATTAATCGCTAAAGATATAATAAAGAAAATCGCTCCAAAGAACGATATAAAAAGTTGGTAGCGTAAAGAAGATGTTAATAATAATAAATATCATTTTCAAACGGAGTAAGAAGCCAACCACCGTCTCTTCGTTGGTAAATGTCATTTTTAATTAAAATGATCACTCGTCCACTTTGCAACCATACGACTGCTGATCTTGAATGGAAAAGAAAACTTTACACTTCCGTCTTCTGCATTTTCAAGTTTGAGGCAGAACTTGGCGCTATGAAATGAGAAACTCTCTAATCAGAATGAACAATAGCGAATGCAGATATGCATTTTTGTTAAAGTTTTGTAGTTACACTGATAGAACTGTCAAGAGTATTTCAAGTTTTTTATTACTTTGATCTTCTGGTAGTACGTGTTTAAATAGGAAGTTAAGTTACTGTGAATAATAAGAGAAAATGTCTACCTATCTATTATTTGATGAATTAATCAAGATATTACAATAAAATCTTTAAGAATTCATTCGCTTCCCATATATTAAAGTGATAGCTTGTTTCTGCACTGAGTTCGAGTTTTGTAAATTTAGAAATGACCTTTATTATTATTATTATTATTATTATTATTATCGTTTTCGCTACAATATTTTTATTTCGTTTTTTTCGATTATCGTTGATTTGGAATTTCAGAAGAAGAAAAGTTCAACTCAGATGAACAACTGGGAACAAATTCTCATTCAGATCGTTAAAATTGATGTTTGTTCATATGTTTTTCATGTCAAGATCATGAATTGCTGCAATTACACCTTCATCCTACAGGGCCATCTCTCTCACACTCCTCTCTTCACAAAACAGTATCAACGTCGCGAAGGCCACCTTCCCAAAACGGCGACTGTTGCAAAGGCTACCCGTTTACTTGAAAATCTGATGCAAAAAAATCTAATTTTATACTCAAATTACTCTTAAAATAATAACATATGATAAATCATTTTATTCCAATATTCATGATGATAACATTGCTGATGAAAAAATATATAGTTCAATTTAAAAAATCAGAGATGATTAAATTTCTCGAAAACTAAAACTATTATAGAGAATTCCTCTACCAGCATGTTACCTGCCCCAAGATTTTGCATTGTTCAGCGAAAACTGCAACTCGATACCCTGAACCGTTTAGAAGTTATGGGGATGGTCCATATTTGGTGGGACACCCGGTATCATATAAACATTAGAAACCCTATGTAACTTGATCGATGAGAAATGAAAGCGATTGCTGTATACTAAGCGAATGAATAGGGATGACTAAATACGTCTCGTAGTGGAAACCTCGAAATGTTTACTTTTCATAGCGTCAACTTCGGGTAGCTATATTTTCTTAATTAAACCCTAAAATATCCAAGCAATTATTTCAAATTAAATAAAACTACAATTTTATTGACAATAATACTAACCTGATATGACCTTCTACAAACAATTATAAAGAGATGTGAACTTCTTCATCCTAAATTTTCATCCTAAATCGTTACTTTTAATTTTAACGATTATGTTAATGTTTGCTACTCAGAGACACGGAGCACGCTCGAAAGAACACAATAAGTAAACGAAAGTGAGGATATTATGATTATTATGTCGTAGTAGCTTCATTGTTGAAATGACGACTGATTCTTTCATATGAGATTTTCTGTGTTTCATGAAGATGACCTCGGTGTATACGTATTTCGAAGACGTGTAAACTTCCATGATTTTGACGCAATAAGCGATGACCTCAAACAATCCACATCGATTCAGAGAGTAGTGTCAAAAATCATTGGCGTGTTAGTGTCGAATGGAAAAGAATACGTCTAGGAATTGTTCTGAACTTGGAATAATTGAATTTTAAAAACATGTTTATTTGCAAACTTTGCACCTTCATTGAAATTTACTTAACTGCATACGTAAGTTCACATTCCTTCAATTACAAATGTCCATAAATAAACATATGTCAATACAATATTATAATAGTATTATTACTTTTTCGCATATTCCATGCTGATGCTATATGCTTCTAAAGGCAGCAGACTTACTGGTTAGAATGAAATTGTGAATGTTATAACAATGTATTTCGTATTTTGAACGTGTGAATACTGAGGAGCCGGAAGGTTTAATGTCTATATTTATACGTCAAGACAATTAATGCAAAATTATTGTTTTCTTGTATATTTTATTTGAAAAATTTTCCACAATTTTATATGTAAAGAATTGGCTTCCTAAGAAGGTAGATAAAGGCATTCTCGAGGGAAAGCCAGTGTTACGATTTACGCTTACAAGCTCAGCCTATTTTGCCTTGAAACGTGTGGAGGAAGGACGCAATTTTCACCGGGAGGTATTTCTGGAAGCCAATTGATGACTCTTTCTTGCTCCCAAGTTGAAGATTGTTCGGTAGCCGACTCGAGTAGTATTTTAAAATTTATGCTGTAATTGTTAAACAAATGAAACTTAAAGTATTTAGAATAAAATGAAAAATTAAGGAGCTGAAAACCAGGAATATCTAACCAGCAACAATTTTCGTGGCAATTAATGCAAGCGTTGTGGACGCTTGTCCCCTCCACCCCGTTAGGAACTTCAAATGTATTTGCCGGAGAAACTAAGCGAGCCGTTGCAAAACGGCTTATAGAAAAGCTTAACGTGGGAACTGCCAAAAAAATAGTTGCCATGACATGCTAATTTCTTATAAACACTTACGTATCTCGAAAACGAAAGGAAGCGCTAATCGGATTGCGGAATTTTACATCTCGTTTAAAGGCAATTTTAAAAAAGCAATACGTTTTTTTGTAAAATTTAAAAATTTATAAACAATTTCCAAATTTTGCAATTCTAAAGTGGGAAGGGTTTTCTGATGTCCCAGAACCAAAAACTGCGAATTAACAATTTTGCAACAATTAACATTTTTATAAACAATTCCGAAATGTGCGCTATTCCTGCCGGGGAGTGTCCCCAAATTGCCCCTGATTTGATGATAGCAAAATAACAATTTTGACATGAGATGCAAATTAATTGCTTAATATCTAGTTTAATTGTTACTTTAATGATAAATATACAGCTGGTCTTTGAATTTTACTTTCTTTTATTGAAATGGTTCCTAGAAGTCCTAACGATTCGAGAAAGACAGTATTTTGCATTTTTGCAAATGTAATATACATATGAACAATTGAAAATATGCAATTATAATCGTTTTTCTTATCGCAAAATTCTGTAGTAAACTGGTCATTTGATAAAGTTCATGAATTGCGTTTGGACAAGAATATTGGAATTTAAATATCTATAAGAACGTAATTGTTCTAAAATTAGTGTTATTTTATCTGATATGAATGTAATTTCTTCAAAAAGAATTGTGTTAACAGTGGTTAAGCGCTATGAGTTCATATATATTTCAATGAATTTTTTTTCATGTTCATTGAAGTGTTTCTTTCATGTATTTTTCATTTGAAAATACTTCCACATCTGAACTGGCTGCGCCCGCCATTTTGTACGACGTAATTTTGTTAGGGCACTCCCCCCTGCGTTGAGATTGGCTACGATGGTTTGTGAGGCTCCGCCTGCGACGTTTCGTCATGACAAGGGCTGTTCAAGCCGTGCAAAAGCTGAACTTAGCCGCAGACGGCCGCGATCAATTTATGTTTCATTTTCTTTTAAAATTGTTAACCACATTTCAAGATCCCACATTCCGAGAAATGGGGGATCAGTTTGACAATTCACGGCGATGGTCAGGTTGTCATAAAAGAGCAGAATTATTTTAATTTTTTACAGGAATATTTCTGGTTTATTTGCGAACCCGAATCTGAACTGTTTTGACGCATGAATGTATTTAAACGTAACAAAATATCCATTCATAGGCAAATGGTGTAAAAATATGAAATTATAGCAAAATATGTAAAAATGTGCAGAATAAAAATGATTTTAATTAATTCAAAATGTCACAAAAATGTTTAAAAAACTGACGATAGGTATCTTGCTCCTCTAAAAATATGTATTTTCAGGAAAATCTCTTCCCTACTTAGGGTGGTCCGATAAGAAATGAAACTTGATAGCCATTACTTAACAATCAATGACGTTAATTTATTATATTTTAATTTTGTCGACTACATTACAAGGTACCATCTTAAACAACAAATTTCGTGCATATTTCGACATCGACTGTTTAGATTATAGTGTATAACACTTAAGGATCGGTGTAAGTCCCTGTCATGGAGAAACCTATTTCGTTGATTGGATAATGCGAACTGCGTTGATGAAAATATCAAATACAAACAACAAACTACTGTTTCAAAAGAAGGAAACGTTTCTAAAATAAGTTAAGGAGAAAATGATAAAATAAAACCATGTTATTTCAAAATGTTTGATCATTCACAACATTGTGTCGTAAACTAACCCATTATTAAGACCAGTCACTTTAATAAGTGTCAATCTCAAGTCAATCCAAATATGTGTACAAGTCAGCAAGGTCAATGACGAATCGATTACAAGGTGGCATATCATTAGGCCCCGGATCTTGTTGGCATCAGTCTGCTTTGCTCCAGTCCGCAATTCACTGCTGAAAAGTTAAGTTAAGTTAATGCCTTATTATACGTGGCGAGACTCGGGCCATCAGGCCCGCTCTTACGTCTAATCACGCAAATTTCGCTACGCTCCTTTCACCACCTAGCGGACGGAGAAAAGAGGTATTATCTTGGGCGACGAAACAGGCGGATCTCAATTTTGCTCAGAGGCTTCTTTTAGGCTTGAGGATCTTTTACATGCAGTAAATCTACTACATGGGACAGTCAGCTTTACCTCCCCTCCGGAGGATTTTTTCGCCCTTAAAAATCCACGGCTTCGATCGGGTTTGAACCCGCAAACTCGAGTATAACAATCAGGTACGCTGACCGTTATACCACCGAATTCGCAAAGATGCGAAGACCGTTGGCTTCTTACCTGCCCTCAACTCAACTGATTGCATAGCAGGAAATACTTGTACGGCGTGGTGGCTGACTGCAGGCCAGCGAGATAGTCGGTGCGCTCGACACCCGCCCGCCCAACTCGTCACCTCCTATACGTTTCCCAGGTAAGGGCACTCGTTCCCGACAATGGCAGTATTCTCTACAACAGTGAATTTCAACAATGATAGAGCCACTCCCAAGAATTGGACTGGCAGGGGCGATGCCCCGCCCCCATATATTATTTTTTAATTTAAATCTGTAAATTTACAATCTGTTCAAAACAAGAACAATAAGTAAATATTTGAACTCGAAAGTGATATTGTGGCTAGTAAACAATTGAAGGAGAGACTAAAATAAAACATTTGCAGTGAAATTGAACCAGATTTGGGAAAAGTGTTCAATAATAAATATCAGAGACGCTAATTATAAAAAAAATAACATGAGAATTACATAATATTTGTTAATATATTGTATTTTGGCGACTAAACATGAAACTAATGTAACGTGAAAGACTGCTGAAAGAGCGAAGTTGAAATATTTATGGAATAAAATCCAGTTAAGAAAGGATTGAGGAAAAAAAACAAATTTTGTATAGAATAGTATTAAAAAAATTTTGTCAACAGGAGAAATGAGTGACATATAACGTTATTAATAAAATTAACAATAAAGGAAAAAATCTATAGAAGTATCGACATACGGAAACGTTTGGAGATTGTCTTACTTTCAGCCAGCGGTACAAGACAATGATGCTAGGCAGCATAGAGATTGGTAGTACGCTGCGAGGGGTATAGATCGCACATTGCAAATATATTTTTTTCAAAATTTGAATGTGAAGTGAAAGTTTTATGAAATGAGTGTATGGGTCTCTAAAATGGAAGATGGAGATCTGGAATAATGGACAGAAGTGAATTTTTTTTAACTCAACGGAACTACGATCAAAAGTTTTCCCATAATAATAGAACATTGATAACGTAACTAAAACTCAGTAAAAGCGCCATGAATCACGGTACAGTAAAAAATACCGCGTTTCTCTCACAAGGTCATACTGAATTCGAATGTGTCGTTTCGCCAAGCGTGTTTGGAAACCGTTGAACAGTCGAGATGCTCCGAAGGCAGCGCTATCTAGGAGCTCTTAAAGGCGTGCAAAAGGAAAAGAACCACCGCGAACGGGTGCGTGATCAAGAGCAGATGGCGAGCTCTGAATTCGATGAGCTAATATCAGCGGTTCCTCTGTGATTGATTGATTGATTAGTGAATACAGGCGCGTCAACTGCTAAGGTTTCGTAAGTGTAATGAATGTTTTAATCGCGGATGGCGGCGGTGATCATTTCACGCTGGATGGTGAAATTCTACCGTCGGCTAACGGGGTTTTTCCCTCAACCAGGTATCTCCCACCAGTGAGGCACAATTCCAGTCGGGACAAGCTCTAAGCTTTCGACCGGTCTCCTAGTAGTGTGTTAGAGTAGGGCATGTAAGTGTGTGTAAATAGTGTGAGGATGTGATAAGAAAGAGGAAGGAAAGATCGCGCGCGGTCCATGGCCCGTTTGTTAGGGTACTGCTCCGGCATTCGCCTGGTATTGATCGGAGAAATCACAGAAAACCATCGATCAAAACAGCCGGTCAATATAATTCTTCAGACAGAGACTGAATTCAGTTTAGCTCTCTAGCTGGTGTTGAAAATCCTGCCACCGTCGGGACTCGAACCTTCCGGTCAGAGATACTGCAGAGACATCACTTTAAGTCCTGAACCACCTCGTTCTGTCCTTTGAGATCTTCTCCTAGTTTTATGACTATTTCTTGGCTTTTTCGTAATTAATATGGTTTAAGAATGATGTGTTAATTAATTATCCAATTTTTTACTATAGTAGTCTATGTAATTAGTTTATAATGTTTATCTTTATTGCATGAGTACATGTTTTGAAAACGAGCGACGTTTGGAGCAAGTTCGTAAATTTGTAGGAATGCAATAAAGCAACATTACAAATAAGTTGCATACGCTATTTTTTGTATAACATTATAAATTTTTATGAGAATCAAACGTAATTTTACGCAACGAATTTCTTGTATCGTTTCCGGTATTTGACATAGGTGCGAGGAAACGATAATATATTTTTATTATTTTGCTTGGTCATCGCCATGTCTGTAGATGACCAGATGCTTCGTACGTGCACTATACGTACTGAGATATACAAATTTTCTCTCTACTTTAATTTCTTGCAAAGGTCTTAGCGTCCGGCTTGCTGGGTCAATGGGTCACGATATATTATAATCCTTATTACCTTTATAATGGATTATAGGATCCGCAGACTATACAGCGCTGCTGGGAATCTGAAATAGAATGATTCTAATTCCTAGTTCATTACTGTTTGGATTGACTAAATGAAAGATCACTTTCTTTTCTAAAGAACAACATTTAACAAAGTTTATTGTTACCTTTTTGCAAACAATATAGTGAATTTAATAAATTATTTTGATGTTAGGCCTTTTATCAAGATATCTTTGAATTTAGAGTTTTATACCGCGGTTAACTTATCTATTCTTCGTTGATGTCCCTCGAAGACTTCTCAGTCGAAATATCTTGCGAGCTTACCGTAGTCCAAAGTTCCAAGAAATCCTCTTCTGCTCCTATCCAAGATGGTGTCAAACTATCAAAATTATCAGTCCCGATTACGTCCTATGACATAGTCCCGAAACCTATAACTCGATTACCACTCCCGACAAAGTTCCAATTTATGCATCAATATTACTTCCACATGCAATATCTGCAATATCATTTACTGTCCTTAAACTTTCACGATCTAAAAAACCCGACTCTGACTATCTGCATTACACTCGCTCCCTCTCACAACCTACGATCCGTTCAGACACGCGATGCCGGTCAGAATGAAATCTTCCTGCATGATTCACCCCTCGAAGCTTCGTATTAAACTCCCTTCTTTTTTTCATAACATTTGACCGTCCTTCTCTCACCCAGCCAATCCATGCGTTCGTTATATTTTGGTGTAGCTGACCTTTCGATCGTCTAAACTTCTTAATGCATATTCCACCATATAGTCTTCAAATAAATGTTAGTTTATTTTCCTGTGACATATCGGTATGTCACAGTACGCTGTATGCTACATTTCACCAAGAATCACCTAGAATGAAACTTCATGGAAGTTTTGGACATTCTAAAATACAGAGATGTTGCGCTTATAATTTTCGTCCAAAAATCACGTCCATTTTTCCATTTTTATATACAAAATTGCAATCTTTTCTAAACAAAATGTTTTATATATGTTATATTTCAGGAAGATTAGAAAAAAAATTTTAAAAATTTAGTGATTAGCTGGTTGTTTAAATGTCAATTTTTGTTCCATTTTGTTTCTTGTTCTACTGACGATATTTCGATGAAATAAATTTTTGTAGCAACCGTTGCCAACGAGTGAGTCTAGTGCCAACAGCATTTTGAGATGCTTTCTGGTTTGTCCTGTGTTTACATTTTATTATCCGTGTGTTCATGACTGATTTTTATCATATAAATATGACAAAAATGACTACCTGCCAGCTCGTGAACCGTGATTAAAATATTATGTTTGGGGGTTTGTCTGTGCCACCCTACCTCCCTGGTGGCACAGACAAAACAATCCAAATGAGTATCACAAATTTAATAATAATTAAGATACATTTACATTTGTTTGAACGTGTGAATGGCATGTAGCATATGAAAAAACAACAGTTTTGACTTGGTAAAATAACGCATAATAAATGAAGCATTAAATGACAAATTGTACACATGTAGTATCAAATGGTTACACGTTACAAAAAAACACATTATAAAATATTTGAACTCCCTGGAGAATGCCAGCTGCTTGCAATGCGTGACGCAACATGGAGTGGAGCATGTTACACTCCTCATGTACAACCAACAGTTGAGGACGATAAATCCCGAGTTTAGAATGACACGGTTCCTTTGATTCACTGATCCGGTTCATTAGAGGAGAATCGACTCCATGATCTGAATCCTGTTTATACGTAATAGTCGCGTGTAGTAACGTTCATGTTACCGCAATAAATATAATTATTTAAAATAAAATCTATTTCAAAACTCATGCTACTTACACTTTTATTATTGGGGGCTATTGCCCCCAAACCCCCATTTTAATACTAACAAATCAACTCGTCATAAAATAATAAGTAAAAAGTAAAAAGTAAAAAATCAACTCACGTTTCTTCTTCACACTTCTTTCTTCACGTTTCTTCTTCACACTCTTGAAAATAAACATTATTAATTTAGATTATTTTTATTTCTGAAAAAATACATATTCTGGAGGAAATGAAGGAAATTGAAAAATTGTAGTAAAAATAAATAAATAACTCACCTCTGAATTTATATTATTTTTTTTATATTTTCGCAAAACTTTTCAAATTTGTTTGTTTTTGAATTTCTTCTCCAAATGTACTCCGCTAAATAAAAACTAAAATTACATTCCAATTTGTGGCGTAGAATTGCACGTTTAATCGCACTCCAAGTCCCCTCTATAGCGTTTGTATGCGCTACAGTTTCGGATCTTTGAACGTAATAAAATGATTAACACTTGGGTAAAACCATCTTTAAGACAATCACAGCTTAGTAATTGTAGTCTACAGCGAGAATGAACAATATGTCCGCCCAAATTGAACATGACAAAGACTAGAATAATTATGTTCGCCCACTTAGCAAGAACGTTTTTTACACTGCTCACGCGTTCAGCTATTGTGATCGAAATAATCCACAAAATTGAAGATCTCTTTTCAATTGGGCAATGCCATGTTCCACTTGGTTGTTTATTATAGAACACTTCAAACATACAATATGTCTTGAGTGACGAGAGTAAAACATATATACGCATATACACGCGCATATAAAACGCATATACATGCGCCACATACACATACATCCAACATATACTGCATCGCCTTGTCTATAGTATTTGACACCACTCGATGGCACTCGCAATTGGGTAACACGGATGGCCACAGATTCAAACTTTAGAACTGCCTGAACTGCTTCTCTCCTCGTGTATTCGCCCACAACTTCAGCCCGATTGTTGAAGACCCAGAGCTTGTCCGGAAGAGATAACTCTTCACTGGCGTCAGTGGGGGAAAGATCTTCCCTTTATTTTTTTATTTTTTTCATTTATTTCTGCCCGAAGGCCCTCAGCATCCGAGTACGATACAGTGATGTTACATTGAATTACATTAACATTGATTGAGAAAAATTATAGACATGAATACATTGAGTACAGGTGAATTAAATGTGAGAAGCCACATCGGGTACATGATAATCAAGGAGGGTCGAAGAACTGTCGCGGTAGTTTTCACTTTAGTCTATTGTGGTGAGGATTTTGTTTTCCGATTTTGAAATGTACGGCTGAGGGAATCTGGGGAATTTTAGGATAGAAGCGAGAGGATAGGAGGGAGAAATGGACGGAGATAGGAGTAATGCCGAGTTCGTTATGTAACTGGGAGTTAGGTACAAACCATGGAGCTTTAGTGATGGTTCTGAGGAATTTATTTTGGAAAACTGCATTTTTTGGATGTTCGATTTGCTGGCTGAGGCCCAGATAGGAGAAGCGTAGGATAAAATTGGGCGGATCATTGACTGGTATAGGTGAGTAGCGACATGGAGTTATCTTCCCTTTATCCAACAAAATATTTTATAGAAAAAATGTAAGATATAAGCCTAATATTTTCATGTTAGATTCAGGACACCACTTACAATAATATAGATTAGAAAAAATCAAAACGGTCAATAATATAGTGTCTTAAACTTTCAAAAAATTGTAAATTTTTAAACGTAAATTTTAAAAAAGTGTTTCGCAAAAAATATAACTGTAAATTATTTCATAGTAGTCTAATATTTAGATATAGAGCGATTTTCGTAAGGATTAGCCAAAGTGACAGCTAGTGCTGGCAACATAATTGAAGGTTCTGTGGTCGTTGTGCCCTCCAGCCCATTTGACCCTCTTTCTCGCATTCGTTCGTTTGCAGTTGGCTAACTTGTAAATAGCTTCGACACTTCCTTTTGTGATGTCCTCGTCCGACAAAAATATAGTGCGCTGCGAGAAATAATTGATATTAGGAAGGGCAGTGTAATGTGCTCTTTTGTAAAAATTCTTCTTTTCTTTATATATTACATTGAATTTACTTTTTGTGTGTTAAATATTATGTTTATTTTAAAACCGAGACTTGAATGCGAGATGCATACTGGTGCACGTGTTCCCAGCTTAAAATCATTTTTCTTTCTATTTACATTCGTGGCAGTTTTCTTTTACTGATTGTGAGAGCATGATAAGAGATTTTCCACGTACATAATTAAATTTAAATATTTACCGGACTCGCGTACGTGCATAAACCTCAGCGAAACTTAAGACTTCTGCATGAGAATGTTTTCACAGGAGCTATTAGCACTTTAAGAAGAGGCGTGGCTGAACAGCTGTCGCGGCGGAGGGATACTTCTCTGAAATACATGTGATGTTCACTTGTTTTCGCGAACTGTTACTTTGGCTCATCCTTAGGAAAATCGTTTTATAATTATGTGATCTAAAGGTCTATCATATCTGATTTACCTTCTTGCTATAGTTTTAGAGAACATAAACTAAATTGATTAAAGAGCAAAATAAAAAAACAAAACGCCATGGTAAATTAAAATGTTAATAACAAAATTACAATAATGATCATAAATTGAGACTGGTATTTTAATTATTCAGAACTCATTTATGCTGTGACATAATTTTTATTTATACCGGTATCGAAGTTTTTCAGAAGTTTGTAAATGCTTAATTTTCACCATATTTCTATTACATTCACATACATTTGCCCTTAATATGATGTATGTTCTATCTTCTGTTACTGTTATCCACAGTATTCCTTCAAAAATAGAGAATGTTTTAAAGAGAAGCACAAACGAAAGTCTAGTACTGAGGCGATTTCGAGGTCGGGGATTGCATTGTGAGGGCGAGGAACGCGGGCTTGTTTTATCGCCGAACGGCGCTCCTCTCTGATGCACACACCGGGAGCGGTAAATCAGTGCATCAACTGATGTCACTAGCGCCTCTGACCGGGAGGTCCTAGGTTCAAGTCCTGATGGCGGCAGGATTTTCGACACTAGCTTTCAGCTAGGTCGAATTCAGTCGCTGTCTGGAAGAGAATTCTAGCGGCCGGCTGCTCTGATCGGTGGTTTTCCGTGGTTTCTCCGATCAACACCAGGCGAATTCCGGAGCAGTACCCTACCAAACGGACTTCGCGTGATCTTTCCTTCCTCTCCATTGTCCTATCCTCTCCCCTTACACACACACTTACACTAACATGCACTACACTACCACTTATTCCGGGAGACAGGTCGGGAGCTTAGAGCTTGTCCCGACTGGGGCGGTGCCCCGCTGGTCCTGGTTAGGGGGAAACCCCACTGGTCGACGTTAGGTCGGCGCCGCATCTCGCCATCCAGCGGAGGAAGATCACCGCGAGATCCCTGGAAAAACATATACTACACTTATGGGACTAATAACTCAAAGCAGTTGACGCCCGGAAACACGAAAAAATCAATCAATCTCTGATGCACATGTTTCGTGAACGTCGTTTCACTTCAGTATAGTTCAGTCATCTATTTTCCAAATCTTCGTAACCTCATATAATTGGGGCCACAGCTCGCAATGGGAAGGCGGGTACAGAGAAAAGGCGCTATCCGAGAACACCATGAACGACATAATAGGTCTCCAATGCCACTTGAAAGGGCCCGAAAAGAAGAGATACCATAGAAAATTTGGAGGCGTTATTTTAATAGTGGTACAACTCCATTGACACTCATTTCGAGATATTGAGTTCTAAAGTTAAATGATTATAAAAAAATCGAGAATGGAGAGAAACAAAAAAAATTGTGTTTTTCTCTTATAAGATATTTTACTTGTTCGTCTGACGATGATATAAATAAGCAAACTATGTTTCTCGGAATATTGGGGTTACACCCTCATAAAGGAGTTATACCACCATAAAAATGAGTTTGGTGGGCCAAATTGATAGATGTCGCTCTCTTAAAGGGGAAAATGAAGGCAATTTCAATTAATTAAAACAGATTAAATATTCATTTAATGTTACTGTTGAGACATATTCAGTTTTCATCTACTTGAAATCGTCCTGTTCCTACCAGCAGATCAGTGAAATAATCGTTATTAGCGCTTGAAATGAATGGAAACAAATCAAACATATCCTGGTTTTTCTCATTAGCCTTCCTTTGCACTGGTTGTAGAAGCGGGATATTTAAGATTTTGGAAACCTTAGTTCTTCGTCATCCTCTGGTTGTTTGTGTGAAAAGTTTAATGTGTAGAAACCAAGATCTTGACTTAAAATTTACTTGTACCTACATAAGGCTTGTTTTATAAAATGTTAGGTCCTGTAACGCGTCGCAAATTAATTATGAATTTAATAGAAATAGTTATGTATTAATAATATAATTTAATAATTATTCTCGAGGTACCGGAACGCCTCGTTCCGTCGCGTTCCGCCTGTCCTGTTTGACAAATCTAATCCATCTAATTTTTAACCAGTTACAGGCGCCTTTTTGTTCATTTTTCTTCCTTCTTGTTACAGAGTTTTGTAGATATTTTAACACACAGTCCATTAAGTTTAATTTATGTGTTAAGTAAAAAATGTGCGATATAATTATATTAGTTTTGTTGTTCCTATTACCAAATCTAGATCAAGCTCTTTATCATCATATTATTGTAGACGCTATACATATCTCGAAAATCACTCATCACGAGACTTGTAGGAAACCACGTAGCCGTACTACTGGAGTTGTACCACTGTCAAAATAAATAGATTGCAATTTCCTATGATTCACTTTTATTGTGATGCGCTGTGACGTTCACAGAAAGAACTTGTGATTCTATCACTTTCAGAATAATTGTACAACACTTGCGCGGACCTGAAAATGGGGTTGATTCAATTTCTCAAAAACGTGGAGTGGTACCACTATTAAAATAACCGCTCGTTGTATAATGAACATGAACATGCCACAACAATAGGCAAAGAAACATGCCTACACGGGATTCGAATGCGCGACCCAAAGAAACCGAGTTCGCTACTGAACTCGGGCCTTGGCGCCCTCTTGTCCCGCTTTACTAACATCTTACTTCTCGAATCATTTCATGGCCGAAAAACCAAAACTTATCTGCAAGGGTCAAGCGGCTTTTTAACAGCCTCTTATCTAAATAATAGATTCTTCTAGCAGAGCTTATCATTGTGTGGAAAAGCTCCCGACAGGCTAGCTGCCACCGTGCAGCTCGTGTCCAACCTGCAGCCTGTTGACTCTGCTCCAGCGACCAATCGCTCGCAACGGGCGGTTGTGCTCGTTCTCTTCACTGCGCGCGCTGCCGCCACCGATGTTCCATACCATCTCTTACCCATTACGTGGAGTAACTTTACCGATTTGAATGAACCCTCCTGCATATTTTTTAACAAACTAGTGGGAACCCGTCAAAATTTGGTGGTGAGATCTGAGATAAATGTAAAATAATATGTCTAGACTAATGTTCACAAAGCAAATTTTTAAATTGAAAGAAGAAAGAGCAATTTTATCTTATTTAATGCTAATTTTTTCATCTCTGCAGATATTTACTCTTATGGTCAGGATGATTAGATATTACGCCGCATAAAATTAATTGTTTTATATTAACACTTACACAATTTAACACATGTGGCCCATGACCAGTTGCCAATGTAATATCAGCACCGAATGACACAGAAAGTAGACTATTATTACATTGACGGATATCATTTCTGAAGTTTTTTGATGTCCCATCACCTCCTAAAAACAACTGTTTCATTTCTTCTAACATGTTGCTCGAAGGGAAATTTATTTTTCTATTTAAGCAACACAAAGTAATCTGGGTTGCAGAATTTCTCTTGCACAGGAATTACACAGCAGAACAATGCAGACATTTCATAAATTAAGACCCAACAGTAAACAAATTTGATTCACTACTTCAGTAAATCAGTAAAATCAGTAAAATTCAGTAAAATCCACTATCCGAATTTCTGTATAAAATACTCCACAAAAACAAATATATACAAACACAGTCACCACCAATATGCAAATATTGCTGAAACACAGAAACACAACCTACACGAATTGTAAATAATACACGCATCAAGTGGCGAGGACGTACATCTATATCTATCTATACTAATATACTAGCTGAATTACCCGGCGTTGCTCGGATATTTATTACAGTAAATTATTTTACATGAAGAGGAATTCAATCTATTCATGCCCTGCGGCGGGACCTACCTCTATCTCTTCCATTGAATCCCTTATTCGCCCTACTCCCTGCCAAGCTCTGCCCGGCCACGCCACGATAGCTGTCTTCTCTTGACGCCCATTTGAACATTTCCGGATTACCTTGCTCACTTTTCCACAAATAATTACCTATTTCTTATTTGAAGTTCCAGCTTCTAAATATTCACTTTATAACTAAAAGCAATTACCAAATCTAAACTACAAAATAAAATACTTGTAAACTCACATATATAATTTTTGTGGAGTTTTATATAATATTCCAACACTATCAATAAATTGTCACGTAAAACTTATCCAATTTTTATATTTTGTCTTCTATTGTATTCATAAAGAAAGTTTTAAAATTGATGTCAACTCGTGACCTTGAAGGAACTTACTGTTTTAAGCTGAGTATAACATGCAGAAGTTCATGCACGGGTACGGTAGTTGGTAGTTCCGGAGTAATAGTTATAATGTCATAACGTAATTGATGGATCTTAATCATAAAATAAATGAAAACACTTTTATCTATTCTGAAACATAATTACCAGCTTTTATAATTCTGAAGACGACAAAAATATATATGTTTAATGTCCTATGTGCTAGTAATATCTAGTATAAAACTTCTTTGTTCAGGTAAATCAATTCATCATGCGACTGATATTGCGACCCACCCCTCCGCCGGCTGGCTCAGAATGGGTTTTCAAGGTGGGCGCAAAATAAAAAATACAATTAGAATAGCGGGGATCAGGGTCATGTGGGCCGTTGTGGATTGAATGCACTTACACAGAAACTCAAGTCGAATCACTTTCCACTTACTTAAGTATATTCTAATTAAATTGCTGTTACAGTAAATGAACATAAAACACTTTACATATACAAGAATTTTGTCTTGCTGAAAAAAAGAAAACAACTTACACTCTTAATAATTAACTACACTGTTTCCTTTCTCTCATTTAAATCAATTTCAAAGAATACTTAAAACTTTGCCTAATCATTCCAGTCGTAAATTTCCTAGTTGCAACTTTACAATTAGCTAAGTTTTTCTTGAAAGAAAAGATTGATTCTAATTTTCACAGAATATCGGTATAAAGAACCTGTACTAATACTTTCTTTCCGAAACAAATTATTCCTTCTAATATCTACAAATTGTTCAAGTTGGCACGACCTTACTGTGTCTTCTCACGGCGTAGAGAAATCTGCGGCGTCGACTCTTCCAATCGCTCGATGTCCTTGTCCTTGCAGCTCGGTCGGGAGCAAAGCCGCCCCTCTGCAGAACCGCACGGTCGCTCCTTTCCAGTACCGTTGTTCAACTCACGATGTGGCCTCCGTCTCGTTTTCCGTTGATACTCTTTTTCGTATTCTTTTATAGAATGTAACTAGCTTTTAATTCCATATTTAAAAGAATCTACAATACAACTGAGTCTATTGTATAAGAAGAATAAATATAAAAATAAAAAAAACTGCAAAGAAAAGAAATGAATGGCCTCGTTAGTTTCATGCTATTCACACTCCTCTCTCTTACAAAGATTTTAAATGCGTCACTTATACTTTCATCCTTTTCCTGATGAATTGTTTTAATGCATTGTAATATGATAATTACCTCCTCGAATGTCTTGAAGAGTTTTTATCGTAGATGCAGTCCTGAAGTCCGTAGCAGTACGAGGTGCCGCCTTCTCGTGATCGGTAGGTCCTCACTCTCCAGCTGTTACTTCAGAAAAGAAAGCTTTCTTTCTCCCGACTACCGGTGTCGCATACTCTACCGAGACGCTCTCTTACGGATATAGTTCGTAGTTTCCATTTTCGGATTGTATTCATGCGCGTTGGCGCGCGTTCAAACAGCTTATATCTTATTCTTGAATATTGATGTGCTCCGTTTTCCGAGACCTCGGCAAAACGGATGGTCACAATATAATAGAAAAATAATTATCCACCAACATTACATTATGTGTAAATAATAAATTGACAATGCACAGAGCCACATAACAAAACGATATTAGCATCATTATTTTATCTCAAGTGATAGAGATTATGGATACTAAAATATCAATAATAGAAACCAAGGACTCCCAAATATTATTTGCTTAGACAAAAGTATTTTTAGACAAATTAATTTTTGCTTTTTTTTGAAAAATATGAATGAACTCATTCATTGGGAGCAATTTATATGCAAAAGAACTTTACAGATTAGTCTTAATATGTAAATGATCATTCCTAAATTACATACCACTGCACAGAAATCCATCACATATTGAAGAAAAAATTTTACTGGGTTTACAAAAACATAAATGACTTTCCATTTTTCCAATTGGTAGAGGAGGGCTGAATGACAGAAACAAAGGAGTCCCAGATTTTTTATTTGCTTAGACAAAATATTTTTAGATAAATTAATTTTTTACAATTATTTATTAAAAAATATATATAAATTCATTCATTAGGAGCAAGTGACATGCAAAACAACTGCACAGATTAGTCTTAATATTGTACTGATCATTGCTTAATTACCAACCACTGCACTAAACTTCTTCACATACAGAAGAAAAACGTGCAACTGCAATTAATATGACAAACAACTGTACAGATTAATCTTAATATGTACATGATCATTCCTAAATTACACACCACTGTTCAAATATTGAAGAAAAATATTTACTGGATGGAGTGAAAACATATACACATTTTCCATTTTACCATTTTGAACCTAAGAACTGTGTAAATAGTCAAATTGAGAGTCCTAATGAACAGCTGCCCTACTACTTAGATATTTATTCATATTTCTTCCCTTCATGCAGTATTATTTTCAATGGGGCGAGTGAGTAATTCAGCAAGTCGATCTTCCCTCTGAATATCCGATTCAAAATTTTAGTAGTACTCTTGGCATTTGTAATCTGTTTTGACAATTGTGACACTCGTTTCGTCAAACAACTCGGTTCTTACAAATTTTTGTAAAATAAGACGTTGTTTAGATTGTAAACGATATCTATATATTGTACACTGTACATTACTGTAAATTATGTACTGTATATTATTGCACTTTTTATTCTCTCAACCTACCCCAATTATTAAACACTTTCAAACTCACAATGATTGCTTGCCGCTTAGTATATAACACGGACAAAGAGCAATACATGAACATTGACATTATTTACCACTTCAGTTACGGCTTTCTTTCAAATATTCACACAGGGAAATTACATAACCTTATTCAAACTCCAATGAATTTCGCAATAATTCTGGACATTGATGAAATCAGTAGTAGATCTCAGACGTCATCCTCTGGTGGCGCACAGCTAAACTATTGACATTGATGCACTCTTGAATCTGTGATGTAAGGCTAGGCGAAAAATGTCCAGAAAAGTAATTATTTTGAAAATATATTACCGTTTATGTTTGTAAATCATAGCCTATAGTACTCCAGGCCTTTAAAGGATGCTAGCACAAAAGTTTCATCAGCATTGGTTCAGTAGCTTCAGAGATTACCGCGCTGGAAGACAACGCACTTCTGTCTTTATATATTAGTATAGATATAGATATAGATATAGATATAGATATAGATATAGATATAGATATAGATATAGAATAGATATATAGATATAGATTACCAGTGCATTTAGGAGGTTCTCTTATAAAGATAGATTGTTTTTCTTTATACATTTATTTAGATATTCGTTTTATAAGTAAATCGTTATGTAAATAAAAAAGTCAATTAAATGTAATGGATGCCCAACTTGAGTTCCTAAATCAATTTTGAACTATCAGAGTTAGCATAGTGATGTTTTACACAATATTTGCAATACTTAAAAAATTACTAACAAATGTCAGCAATGAATTTATTAACCACATTAGATAATTCAAAGTTAAAATGATGACTAAATAAAAGTCGAAAATGCCAATGGAGCAAAGATCTTTTGCTTAGAATACTAACCATCTCGACCGTAATTGCCCATTTTTATTTAAGGGGACAACGTTACTTCCTCAAAGAACTTCATAACAGTAAATTTGTAATTAACAGAACCATTTAAATTAACTCCTTCCATTAAATACCTCGTGGCATATTCACCGTCTTCCATTCATTTTAAAAGTCTCGTTAAATTAGTATAATTTTAAAATATATTTTGCGTTAGGGAAAGGAAGATCTCCCATCGGTAAAAAAAATATTATCGAGGAAACCCCAAAACGTGCCATCGTTGTAAAAATTGTGATTATGCCGTAATAATGAAGAGATTTATAGTAAAGTGATCAAGGAGGTGGGCGCAGAAATTTAAGCGGGCTGCAAGAACGCCGACGCAAACTGTAATCCAGGCACGTAATGAAAAATTACATCGCCGAGGATCGGTGTCACTTAAAAATAAGGAGAGGTCGGAGGAAGTGGCGACGAAGGCGGGCGGCGCGCTGCAACAACGAGAGCGCGCGCGGAGGCGGAGAAGACGTTGGGAGGGAAGGGCGAGGCGAGGGCGAGCGCGAGGGCGAACGGGAGGATGGAAGGGCGGAAGGGGGAAGGGCGCCCCTGCCGGACGCTGAGGCGGAGGCAGCGGTAATGGCAGGGGACGGAGGGGTGGCCGGGGAAGGTGGGGCGAGAGGGGCGGAGCAGGGTGGGGCGGGGGCAGGATAGGGCGGGGCAGGGAGACGGACAGGGCAGGGCAGCGCAGGGCGGGACAGGGGCAGGGCAGCAGGGCAGGGCGGGGAATGGAGCGGTGCGGCGTGGGGTGGAGCGGTGCGTGGTGGGGCGGTGCGTGGCGGGGCGGGGCGCGGCGGAACGGGGAGGGGAGGGGCGGGGAGGGGATGGGCGGGACGGGGCAGGGCGGGGCGGTGCTTGGCAGGGCGGTGCTTGGCGGGGCGGGGCGGGGCGGGGCGGGGCGGTGGGGCGGAGCGAGATGAGGGTGAAGGGAGAGGGTCGCGCGAGGGTCCATGACGCTCCCGCCGCTGGCCGAGCGAGAAGACGGCGAGGAGAGGAGGAAGGGGGATTCGCGAGGAATGGGGCGAATGGGAGGGCCTGACGGCAGCGGACTCATTGGAATATCTTGGCTGCACTCTGTAACTATCCTACATAAGTGTTCATTTCTTTTCGGTACCTCTATCTTGGAGAGTCTATACACAAACAATATTAATTAAGTGAAGACTCTTAAAACAAGCTCTAGTTTCAGTTGTTTTTCCAAAAACAGAACAGATCATGTCTGTGTACAGACTAAAATATATTTCATTTCAGAGAAGTATATTACAAAGCACTTATTGTATTAATAATGTAGTTCAATTAATGGAATTGGGAACGCATATATCACGAAAATACTTTTTAAATATTCTGCAATACAGTTTTGACAATCTTTCTCACTATCGGAGGAAGATTATATTCACAATTGGTTTTCTAAAAATAATATTCAGTTGGAAAGAACACGTACGATATATTACACGCTAAGTATATGATACACACAGAAATGTTTTAGAAAAATGAATAATTGGACTGAAGAAATTTTCACATCCAAAACTTTCCCTAACGATCTTCACCAAACGCAACTGTCACTGATACACCCCTCCCCCTTTGAGAACCGCAATTTCATTTCCAGCGAATCGCGCACTGACTTCGTAATGCCTGCTCTCGAAGCAACGTCCGCTAGCCAAGCGCGCACGAAGAAAAAAGGGCACTCGCATAAAAAATGCGCGCAGATTGTTATTATTCAGATCACGCGCGCGTATTCATCTCGGCGCCCACTCATTCGCCGAGTCGACAGCCTCCTGATCCCTGCTAAAAGTCTCGTCCTCCAGGGCAATCACTGCCCGCCCGCCCGGCTCCTTGTAACTTAGGTGGAGCCCTTTTCGCCCATACACTTCGCTACCCTTAATCTCTTTTAATCACGTCTACTATGGAGATTAAAAATATTTTTCCCCTTCTTCGCGTTCGTTTGCCGTGGCGGGGGCGGCGGCGTCGGGGTGGGAGTGGGAGAGCCATCAGCGCCCCTGTCGCCTCGTCGCAGCACGCTTAAGTAGCGATCGCGGCGGAAAGGGTCTTAACTAGTTAAAAGGTGGTTGTTAAAAAATTACACGGAGTTTTAAATTTAGCGATAGGAACTCAATATTTGATCCCCGACGACGGGCAGAGGGTGAATGTGGTAGGTGGAGGAAACTTCAAGAAGATCACAGAGATGGTGATTATAGAAATTTATACGCAGAAAAAGGGAAAAGAGCTTGATTTTTACTTTGTGTGTATAAGTTTACAAAGAGTGTTATACATCATTAAAATATCGAGAAAAGAAGGTAAATGTTTTTCTTTGAAACTGACGAGATTTTTTTATTTCGCGTTTCGAATTCAAGATTGAGATCGTCTGTCTCAAATCAGAGAAACGTTCGTCAATACAGAGAACCTCAATTCAAAGGGCGACTTAAAATATTTGTCAAAGAGATGTGTATCAAGTTCTGCTTGAAGCAAGACTGGAATCGGCGAGAACAAAATTAAATTGTGTGATATGCCACGTATGAGGAAATGGAGGGAGTGAGTTAAATAAGAAATAACAATTATTTATCTTAGAAACTATAGTTACCATTTGAATGTTCATAAATTAATAAAAGTACATAACATAAAAAATCAGATACACGAAAATACTTTTCCACGTTTATTATGAATTGTATGAAAAACTGAAAGTTTAAAGCAGAAAGAGAACTAGTAAGGATAATCAACTAATAAATAAGCGAATCTTTAAGTAATAGTATGATATATGTGTTTTAGAATAAAATATATGATTTCGATGCATATACGGAAGGCTTTGAATAAATGCATGCATGAAAGATTTTCCCCTCAGAAGTACCAATTATTTTGTGAAAAGTTACAATTTACTAAAATCAAGTATTTCTAAGGATACAATATAGAAATTTAATTTATACTACAAAACAAGTAAGCTTAAACTCGATTCTTTAAATTAATCTGGAATAAATCAATTCGTTTTAAATTTTACATCTCATCAAGATGCCCATCTAATTGACAATTAAGCGCACATTCTGGTGTTGCCAAAAGGAAACATGATGGCTGTCCTTTCAAAATACTTCAAATATGGCAGCCACATCGTCACTATACAGATTTCTATTGTTCTATCTCGTCCAGACATTGAACGTTCTGTTCAATGTATTATAGGACAAAACAACGACATTCGATACTGCCTGTGGAAAATTCTGGAATAAAAAGAACTTCATTTCCATAAAAGAGACTGTTTTGATTACGATTGAGACCAGACTAGGAGGGTAACAAATTTTTTGAATTTAAAAGAAAAAAACAATGGAACTATATGCACAAACGTTTCTTATATAATAAAACAATTTTATGAAAAAATAATTATCAACATTTTGCAGCGCGAATATGAGAATGTTGAAAATTAGAAATCTAAGTAATTGGATGATTTCCATAACCATCGCAACACATATTTATTTCGTACCTTACATATTTTGATTATCTTCTTAAGAAATGTGGAAACTTCTTTGACCATTCTAAAATCTGAACTATGAATCAGCTTTCTTTAATTTAACAAAAGAAATTTCTCAAGAGGAAGTTGATTGTGTCAAGTAATTTCTTATAAAAGGCAATTAGATTCTCACCGGCTGAGCTCGTGGCTGCTGTCTCTTCAGCGACTGACCGGTAGGTCCAAGGTTTCAAGTCCCCACCGGAAGCGGCGTTTCAACATTGCCTGCTTACATAGCTAGGTCGAATTCAATTTCTGTCTGGAGGAGAATTCTAGCAGGTTGATTGATAGTCTTCCGAGATTTGTTCGATCAATACCAGGCGAATGTCAGAGAAATACCGTAATAAATAAGTCACGAACCGCGCGCGATCTTCCTTTTCTCTTCTTTGCCTTATCCTTTCCCCATACGCATTCATACTTACACTTACGTGCACCACACTAGTGGCGCAAAACAGTCGGGAGCTTACAGATTCTCCAGACTGGAGCGGTGATCCACTGGAAATTTCTGGAGAGGGAAATCCCCCGCAAGCCGATTTATAGTTTGGCACCTGATCTCACCATTCAACAAGAGAGAAACAGCTTCTCCTTCCGAGATAAAACATTCACTACACTAACGGGAGTAATGACCAGTTGACATTCTTGGAGTTATCGGCCATTAGACTTTGCATTTGCAAATGTAGCAAACTTTGCAAGTTGTTATTGACGATTCCTGCAATTATGCTTCTACTGAAGAGAGTTTTTGGCTTTTAAATAAATCAAGACATCAAAGAAAGGGTGTAACATTTGGCAATTTATTTTTGAAAAGTGTCAAAAGTTTTTGACACAGTATATAATAATGTTATAGCAGATTTTACCAGAAAGGATAGATTACTTTATTTCGTCAAATTGGACGTAATAACTTTTAAGAATCTAATTTTCAGTCACCTAACCTAAAAAACTCACTATACGCTACTCCAACAAGTTTAACACCTCTTAGAAAATATTAAATCAATAAGTAAAGGTATAAGAAGAAGGAAAATAAAATCCTGGAAAGAACAGAATGACAATCCGTTAGTACAAGACGTATGTATGATGTAATCCGCCGGCACACGTTTAATGTTCGTGCATTTATAATATAACATCAACAATTTCACACCGCGAAATCATAATCTCATAAAATAATATTCAATAAAGATGTGAAATTCTTTACCTCCTTCAGAACTCTTGCGGTGTGAATCTACCAAGATGACTACTTTTCCTTCCGTTGTGGAGAGTAAACGGCGTCGTAACGGTTCTTTGTCGTACACGCACTGTAACATCTTCCTTCGGTCGGAGCCAGTGGCGGCGGATTCAATAGTGTGTGTTCAGTGTCCAAAAATGTCCTTTCCTCTGAATGGTACAATAAAAGGTACGGTAAAATTACAGGAAAGAAAACTAAACCATTGTGTTAATCCAGACGATTTTTAATATTATGTTGTTCTACAATATTTTTCATGAAGCTGGTAGGGTCAACTGATTTGGTCTCGTGGCACTTAGACGTAGGGCACGTGCGCATAAGTGAGCAGATACTAAGGTTGTGAGTTTGAAAACCGGATGAGACACTCATGTTTCCAATTCTGTTTGTGGCGTGGGGAAATTCCCAGACCCTCGTATATCACATCACTACCGTAATTCTTCTGTTATTGCTTGTATTGACCGATAACCATATGTGAGATCTAGGCGCAATCGGTCAGTGTTGATCCTTAATTGATGAACTGGTTCCTTACACCCACAAGAATTGTTCAAGCACCGAAATGGGTCACAGCACGGGAATATAATATGTATCGTACATGATCGCATCTAGGGCTACCTCAGAGTTTTGTTCGTTGAGCTCGAGGGAGCTCTTCACTGGGAATTGTCCCCAGGGGACCTGTTGTTACCGCGGTAGATCCCTTCAGCGCCGATAGAGTGAAAGTCGGGGAGGGTGTGGGGGAATACCGGAAAGATAGCTCCAACTCTAAAGAAGGGGAGCTACAACTGTGTACAACTACCTTTTTGTGCCCTACTAGTATCCAAAATGTCTGCCCGTCTGTCTGTAAACAGCACTAGTTCCTATTCCATACACAGGATTTTTCAAGATTGATCTGGATGACGTCGACTCTTGAATTTGAAATAGATATTTCACTTTTTTTCAACGAAAATGTAAATTAAATGTAAATTGTACATGAAGATCTAAAGACATTTCCAAAATTTTTTCAAAAGTAGTTGAAAATATTTTATGTAATTTTTTCGAACAGAGCAAAGTATGCTTGTTAATATGACGGTACTATTTTTTTGATACACCTAAGTCTTTGAAAATGAATGTTGAACATAGAGATATATTTTTCAATACAATTTATTTCTCAATATTTTATCATTAAATCATGTAATACACACGTTTTCGAAAATATTCGATTTTTCTTGTAATTTTGATTTATATTGTGACAATGTTTGTGTATTCGTTGAATCTGACCTACACCTTCTAAATTGAGGCTAGAGATTTCACTTTTAGCCTAATATACGAATATTCCTTAAAATTAGGTATAACAATTTTTAAATATACCTTTTTCAAAATACTAGTAGGTTTTTGAAATTTGCAATTATATTGTTTGGGATTTTCGAGTCGTAGCTAAAGTGATAGCAAAGGAACAATTTATTACTTAACCGTTAACGTATGTGATGTAGCATAAAATATTTTTCAATGTAACAGATAATAGGAGACCATTGTGAACTATCTTTAAAGAAAGACTCATTCATTTTGTTACAAAGCAATATTTAAATAAAATGAGTATAAATGAAATCAATTTAGTGTGGTGAGGAGTACCAAACTATTTCATCGTTTCTCATCTTTCACCTACACACATCCTTGTGTGAACAAAGAAACAAAGTAAAAACCTACGTAAGGCGCATTGTGCGAAGAGTAGATTCGCCGACAACGGCGGCCATCGCTTTCTTGAACGCGTTCCAAGTGAAAATTCGCCCTTCCCCTTCCCCATCAGAGTCGCGCCACCCTTTCATTCCTCCTCCCCCTGCGCGCCGCATACATTAAAGATCGCTGCGGTCCCGTCCTCTTCTCATCCCATCTGCGCCCACGTCTTGGGGCTTAGCGTCATTTATGTACTAATTTCTTTTTTAATCCTCCCTCGTTCACATCTCCTCGTGATTTGCAAATATGGAGGACTTAAAAAAAAGAAAGTAACTGGAAGGAAAAAAGTTGGTACTTCTTAATAAGCAGTACGTGACTGTTTTTGGATCCAGCCCAGTCCTCCTTTATATTGGTAGGATTTAAATAATTTAAGAAGTAACGACACGATGAGGACGCCGTCCGAGAAGAAAAAGAAGAGGAGTATCAGAGAGCGCTTGATTGCTATTGCTCTCTAAGAAGGGCAAAAAATAAATGGTAAGATTATATTGGAACATTGGTTTGCTAAGTTTTTAAAGACGAGGAACTCCAAGAGAGGAATCTCGTTATTTTACAAGAAATTTAATGGGAAGAAATCTAAGAGCAAACACGGAGAACTCAACCTGAGGGCCAAAAGAAACAATGTGGCTTACTTCAGTGTTTTAAAATTTGAATGGTAATTATTGATTGATATTCTCATTTATTTGAAGACCCGAATTTAATACGAGATAAAAAAAAGAAGTATTTGTGTGTCTACATATGTATGCTTGGAAAGAAGTTCATTTTTTGATACCAACATCCTCGAAGTGTCATTATTTCTTGAAGAAAAAAATTGGAGCGGCTTTTGAGAAAAAATGGTTTAACAATTTTTAAATTGCTTCTATTTCGCCGAAAATTACACGGAAACTACTCATATTTCAAATTGTGACCTTATTTCCAGATCAACCTTTAAAGAATAGATTTCATTAAGGAAAAATCTTTATCTTCAATATTATAGTTATGGAAAGACGCCCCCAAAAAATTGCAGTTTTGGAATTTTCGAAAAATCTGGAATTAAAAAAAAAGAGATCTGCACCGTTCTCTTAAGCGTTCTTTACGCTATCCGAGAACAAAATTAATCAAAAAATTGGGGGACTTTGAAAAGAAATGTAAAGAACCCTCAAAAATAAACATATGCGGTTGAATCTTCCAAAGTCTCGACTTCGTTCAGATCGATTGGGGAATATCAATTTGAAGAAAATCGGCTGAACTGAATGCTAGGCGCTAGCGTTGGGCACAGACGGACGGATGGACAGAAAGTTTTGTCCTCTATCGATTTGTCTGTATCAATGACCCACAAAACATGAATTCTGGCTACACCACGTGTTAGAAGAAGTATGTTACTATATTTAGCAACATAATTTATCCACTTTTTCTTTACCAGGGCCCGGCAATAAGAGTATTTCTGCCGAAAATTCGCTGTTTTCTGGCGCACTATTACATCACTTTGTTTTCTTACGAAGTACTACTTTCGTAAGGACGAGAAAGTAAAACAAATAATTATCTATTCATTTACAATTTATATAAATATTATATTCTATTAACAATTTCCTACGAACACTCTATTATTGCATTTATGTTTATACACCACTTTCGGTAAAACCGTCAGAATACTGTGACCTCTCTGAGTCTTCCTGTAAGCCAGCTCGATGTTCACCCCTACCCCTCGTTAGGTAGCTGCGATGCCTGGGCGGGGTAGACCCCGGGATGGGGTGGGGAGAGACGGAGGGGAAGGAGTGATAGCAAGTGTTGGAAGGAAGCAACGACAGAAGTGAGGTCACCATGCCGGTAGCAAGATTCCATTCACAAACTGCAAGATTCCGTTACCAAAGAAGGAAAATGCGGGGTATACCAGCTAGATGTCCAATTCTACCAATATTGGACAGAGAGGTAAGAACATCTCTCGCAGAAGTAAATATTATATTAGAGGATAAATGTTATAATAGGAGAGCTCTATTTTCACATTTCATCTACTTGAAAATGATAACTGTTCCAATAAAATGTTTCAAATATTACCCTTGGAATAAAGGGTAAACATTAAATACTTTAGAAAACATTGAAATTTTAAATTGATTGATGATTCAACCCCCTGCCTTAACGACCAAACTAGTATAAAAGTCAGACTTATTTAAAATATTATTTCACTTCCTTTAAGAGATAACACTTTTTCCAGTGCATACGTGTTCTTAGCAAAGTTGCTTGTGCCAACATTGTCATTAACACGTGTAAACCATGTCCTGGTTAAGAATTGTATTGCATTGTATTATATATTGTGATAAGCCAAGAACCCTAGGCTTAGTTTTAATGATAGAATCGGCATCCAGCGTTAGTAATAATAGCATTGTTGCAAACTCGAAAGTCAAAGAATACGCTTTGTTAGGAAAACCGATCAACAAAGTGTGATAATCAATGCTTGACGTCATAGCACTATGCAAATGGACACAGCCCCGAACACATTATATGAAAAAAGTGTAGAGAGGGCGTTGAGAGACGTTATCTTGAGGAAGGACGCATGAAACCAGTCTCTAGAAAGACATTGAAGTGAACACACGTAAGCGGTTGGTGAAGTGCCAACGAATTTTCAGCATAGGCTGGGCTTTATTTAAATGATAGTGAGGCGGGAATTTATGGTTAGTTTGAGGTTTGAGAGCTTGGTATTTAAATTGTAGTATTACATTTTAATTGGTAACTTTATTAATGTAGTAATTGGAATTTCGACTCAAAATAGACTCCGTGTTTCGAGGGGAAGTACGTTTGGGTAGCTCCATAGATGGAAGAATTTTTCAGAATATGGTCAGTCGCGAGTAGGAGTTTCATACGATATAGTAAAATATCACAAGATAAGAAATAATTTCACAAAGCTGTTTTCTTATATTTTTCTCTCAGATAGCGTCTTGGGTGACTCATAGACAACATACTACTTTTCTGTGAGACGGCTCTGTGTTTGATTTCCGGCGGGGGAAAATTGAAGTTGTAGTTTTCTAATACAATCGTCACAGTTTCTACAGGCGTGTGACGAAAGAAAAATCCCGAGCAGGCCAAGGAAACTATGGTGTTGGAAATACGTCATTATCGCCACATGTCTCCCTTTCCCCCAGGAATAATAACATAGCCCAAGTTTGGGAACACTGCTAGCTGGCAAGCTTGGATTAATCCGACTCGAAAATGCCAAATCGGTTAGTGAAACGGAAAAATGGAGTAAAAGACGTAAAAATCGCATTGCATAAAGCCTAAACAAAGTTCCAGAACTACAAAATATGAGACTGAAACTTCTCAAGAATAGTGGAGAGATGGTTATCAAATATTTAACTAGTGGTGCTTCAACAGCACGTACTTACTCGCATTAGATGATAGACGTTTCTTTTCTCTTTCATGTAATTGAATGTTTTAAGAATCAGCAGTTTTTATATTATTGTTATTATATATAATATAAATACATATATTATTATATTATTAGCATTATTATTATCATTGTTATATTATTTGCATGACATTCATTGTCTTATTTATGTAATTAACTGTCACCGAGTTACACCCAATTGCAGTTTAAATAAATTTATCTAATTTTATCATGGTTACGTTAAATTATAATAATGTAATTTCTGTACATATCAACGCATTTCCTCCAGCACCTGTAAAACTTATTATCTATCATAGAGCATTAGCACGAAAACTCAAGTGAATAATCATCAACACATACTCAACAATCCAAAACACGTTCCCTTTACCCAGAAACATCACCAGAAACAGTGAGCGGTGAGCAATGACAATAGCGCCAACGCTGGCTCCTAACGCCGCTCGTGTTCAAGACATGTACTCCTACAATAAATCTGTTGTTTAAAATGTTGGCTCCTATCATCGGATTGTTTATTTGGTACTCTATATGTCAATAGTCTTGTGGGTTGCCTAAAGGAAGTTTAATGAAATGAAATGTATTAGTAAAATATACTATTTTTTACGTACGGGTAATTCCACTTGAAATCGACCGAGAATAGCATGAATATAAAATATTATATACTTTCATCGCAATTTGAAATTTTGGAATATTAACTGTGCTGGAAATGTATAGATAAACATTAATATTTCATTTGGAAACATTAACAAATTTAGATTAAGGTAACACTTACAGAATTTATGATTATCAGTGTTGTTACATCAGCTAATAGTCAATAAATTTTGATATAGAAATGTATTCTTACGCTTTGGGAAAAATATGCCCACTATTTCGACTAATAAAACAACTACTTCGACTTTAATCACTCGAAACTCTTAAAATTTCCAGTTTCACATGCGAATTCAATTTTTTTGCGTGAAAATTCGAGTTTGCTAACAAAATCAAAAATCGAAGATTACATATTTTGGGAATTTAGGTTTGAATTAAAACTGCACTATTGAATTCGAGACTAAAATCATTGGTACAAAATGAAAATAATATGAAACTCAATGCAAGAAACCTTTTCTTTGAACTGTTTACTATTTGGAGAAACATTTTTAATATATTAGAATGGATTTTCACATAATATTTCTATTGTTTCTGAAGTTCTTCCAAAATGTTCAGAAATGTTACTAATTTGGAGTATAAATAGAAACAAGGTCAAAAGTCAAACATATGCACTAAATATAGTGCTTCTAGCTTCCCCTACATCACATTAAACAAGTTTAAAAAATTTTAGATCAATCGGAAGGGGTCAAGCTTTTTTCGACGTATGTTACGTGGAATTACAAAATACTTCTTTGCATAGACAGAAAAATTATGATGTTAAAATTTTGGTACTTCTCTTGTGGACTATATGCAGAGTATGATTCCAGAGAGAAATATTATTCGTCACAGAGTCACAGTACGGCACTCAAACATTCGTTGCCTTAGGTCTATGAAAGTGAAATTACTTTCATCATCACCCTCGTAAATGAAAGTGACATGAAAATTACTTCACATCAGTGCATTTAATGAATGATTTTTCAAGAAGCTGATACAGCATTTCAAAATACATGTGACTTCTAGGGCATGCCATATGGTCGAAAATTATCCTTCTTGATAAATGAACAAATGTAAAAAAAATGTTAATAACGAAGTTCCACTTGCGGAATTTGCCACGATTGTTAGGTTACTCATTTTTACTGATACACAAAACACCTTTGAATACATCAGAATGTGTATCTTTCAAAAATCACAGACCGTTGAGATGTCTACCAATGAGAGACAAATGTCACATGGATAACTGCGTTTTATTTCCTTCTATACATTTCGTCACATTTCCCACTTCCATGTTCATTGGCAAAACGTGACAATCTTCGATATCCCTAAATGTCCTAGAAGTTTTTAACGTTTATTCTGAGTCATTGTACGCGGCATGCGATCCCCCAGACTCCCTAACTTAAAAAACCTGAAACGTTCACCCAATCGAATGTTTGTTCCCTTATGTTTACCGAGTTGGCACTTGTTGGGCGTCCGCCGGCGCCCCGCCCGCGGCCGAGAGCTCCTCCGACGCCGCGTGCGGGGCCGGGCCCGTGGTCGGGGCCGGGAGCGGGGGCGTGCGTGCGAAGAGGCCGTGCCGTATGGGGTAGGCTCCAATGGCGGCGCGCGTTGCTTTGTGCCCGAGGCCATTTCTCGCTTCACGGCTGCCCGCACTGCGTCGCCACAAAGGCCGCCTTTAGTGCCGCCCACAAAGCGCGTTTTTAACGCGACAAGCAAACGCATTTCACATGTGAAAGTGAACGTTTTTGTTATTAGAATAATGGCGAATTAGAAAGGAAATAAAAGCGCTGGACCATTTAAAGCATTCATCACAAAATTGCTAATGTTGTGCCCCGCATTTATTGGAACGTGTGCTCGTGTTGCTCTGTGGTTGGTGATCCGCACACTTCATGGAAACAGTTGCAGTTCGCTCTGAAAAATTACGAGGCAAGATTTGCAAACAGTATCACACTTCTTGTGATTTTAATGAATGGAGATGTTCTTGTGGTGCAAATGAGAATCATAGGCATATAATTCACGCGTTATCATTTTAATACATCTTATTTGAATCTTTTAAATACATTTTTCCTAAAATGTAAGAAAATAAATTCTGGTGTGCAATCCTATTTTGTGATACAGGTGTTTCATTGCTAATCTAAATCGCGAGAGGAAACTGAATTGTGTAAAGAAAACGTGATCACATAACTGAAAACGTGGTAAAATAATTGAAAATGTGGTCACTAATAGGAAAAATTCCCGTCAGAAATCATCACACCCAACCCTATACTCCTGAAGGACACATAACTTTCTTAAAATAAAGAAGTACCGAAACTTTCCTTTTTCTAATCTTGTGAAATGCATAATTTGCATTTTATAATGACTTGCAGAAACTGTATTAACTTCCTAGTGTCGAAATATTCTACAATTGTCTCATAGACTATCTCACTAACCCACTATTATGGGTTAGGTAAAACTGAAAAATATTACGTTTTTGTCACTTTCAAAAAAAGGAAGTATTAATTTCCAGACTTACTGTACCCATGTAAATTAAATGGACTTTGCGTATAATAGGATGGGAAGCGTGAAAATGGGAACAATATTCAGTTTTTAGTAACCTGCGGTAGCAGGGACAATGGGATCGGTTGTCAGGAAGTTTTGTATTGTCCCAATTTAAAATGTCGTAAAATACTTCTCTATACCTTAAATACGGTAGCATGAACAATGAGGTTGATGAAAAACTACTGTGATGCAGTTTGAGGGAAGCCCCTGGATTATTACAATTACACCAAATAATTACAATATCCAAATTCTGCATTTGACAAGACAAGCGAGGAGACAGCTCGGTATGTAATGCAAGTCCCTCGTTACAGACTGGTTGGGTGTTAGAGTGAAAGTTATCTCACAGTTCGAGCCCAGCTCTCGTCGAGGCAACACCTCTCCGAGCGCTCCGCACGCTTAACCTTTCGCGTTCAGTAGTCACAGTCTGAGTTATAGTATCAGCTTATCAGTTGTAACCTAGGACGCGCGCAGTGATTAACCGCACCAGTTCTGGGCGGCCCACGGCAAAAAATGCTGCATTGCAGCATGAAACGGCCAATTTAACTGAAAAAGTGAACGTTTCCGAGTGTATAGTGAAACCAGTGTCAACTTTGTGAAAGTGATCTCGTGATGGAAAATATAAGTGCCCACGAAGTAAGCTTAGCAGAAACCGGCTCTCTGGTTTCTCAAGCTATGAATGAAGCAATCCCTCGCGATATGGATGTGGAAGAACTCATCCACCACCAGCAACTACAACAACAATTACTACTACAGCAGCAACAACCTCAACAGCCACAAAATGGCTATACGCCATTACCGCCGCATTACCAACCAACGCAGCTCCCGCAACATCAACAACCTGCAAGTGCAACTCAAAACGTAAACATTAATGAAATTAACAACTCCAACTCCACAAAAGATGTAAGTACTTACCAATCTACTGAATCAGAAGAGCGTAAAAGACTTAAAAGGCACCATGATAGTGAACACGTAGGTTATGCCGTACCAGTGAGTAACAGATATGAACTACTTCAAACAAATGAACCAGTTAATAACAATATTCAACTAAATGAAAATCTAGCAACAAAAAATAAAATCCCACCAATAATAATCCACGGAGTTGAAAACTATAACCGCCTTATCAATGACATTAAAAGTGTTACCTCAGGAAACTTTCACACAAAAACTGAAAATAACAATATTAAAATATTTTTCCAAGAAATTAAAGACTTTCGTGATTTCAGACATTTCTGTGATCAAAACAATGTACAATTCCACTCCTATAGGGACCCTACAGTCAAAAAATTTGCAGTTGTTCTCAAGGATGTTCCCACGTACTTCAAAGACGAAGATATTAAAAACGAACTCAAATCTAAAAACTTTTCAGTATTAAAGTGCACCAGACTTTACAACAAAGAAAAAACACCTATGCAAACAGTGGCAGTAGATCTTATTGACAATGAAGAATCCAGACAAATATTAAATCTTAGTGAGCTATATTATTGTAGAATTAAAGTATATATTAGAACTAATACACAGGGTCCAATACAATGTAAAAAATGTCAGCGTTATGGCCACTCACAAGCTAACTGCGGGCTCAGCCCAAGATGCGTCAGATGCATAGGTAATCATCATTACTCAGAATGTAAACTACCCAAAAATGAAGCAACTCCCAAATGTGTTAATTGTTTTCAGAACCACACAGCTAATTATAAAGGATGTCCTACATACAAAAAATTATGCCAAAACTTGAACAAAACCGTAAATTACAACTCTCGAAACACAAATAATAAACTACCTCCTAAAATGAATACATTTAATCACTCGGTTCCCACCAATGCTGATTTTACACACACAAACTTTAGTCAACATTTTCCTCCACTTCCCACTAGACCAAATATTGCAAATTACACCCCAATTAACGCCTCAACTAATCAATGGAATAACCACACAAGTAACCTAGAAAATTTACTAACTAACATTATTACAAAAGTAGTTACCCAAGTTCTGTCAACGCTAATGCCCCAAATTCAAAATCTTTTGACGTCAATCAATCAACATGGATAATACAACCGCAATAAACATACTTTCTAATCACTCCAACACAGTTTCCTCTTTTTCCAACAAGTTCACTTATCTTAAATATAGATCTATGATAACAGTGAAGAATTTATGTTCTATATTTGGAAAAATTACAAAACTTCCTAAAATTTTTCTGCGTGTTCTACAATCCTTCGCGAAAGCGATAAAATCAATAAATTTAAGAACCTCAATATTTACTTCTAACTTATATCCCCTGCCTATTAGCAATATCACCCTACCATTCCAACAATCCAAAAATGGATAATCCAAAGAGTTTAACTATTCTTAACTTCAATGCTAACGGTATTAAAAAACAGGATACTCTCTTTCACCACTTCTTACACCATCATAACATTCACGTTGCCTGCATCAGTGAAACCCATCTTGTTCCAAAAGAAAAGCTAAAGTTATACGGCTACAAAATATATAGAAGTGACAGGTCCAGACTAATTGCCTCTGGAGGGACAGCAATAGCTATTAATAGTAAACTAAAACACTCACAAATTCATTCACCTACAACTAATAACCTTGAAACTGTAGCAATCCAAATTAATACCAATAACGGACCAATAAATATCATTGCCGCCTACAGACCACCAAACCAAAAATTTCCTACTAATGAACTAAATGAAATATTTTCTACAAACACTTCAACTTTAATTTTTGGTGATCTCAACTGCAAAAATCAAGCCTGGGGATGTAACTCAACGAATTACCATGGCAAAAGACTACTCAAATACAGTCTTACCAACAATATATATATTCATGCTCCAAGTTCCCCTACGTTCTTTTCTAACAATACAAATGTACCCCCTGATATACTCGATTTAGTTATAACTAAAAATTTCTACCAAACAATTCAACAAATAGTAATAGCAGAATTAGACTCAGATCACCTACCTATTAAAATTACCATTGACATATCAAATGACACTATTCACCATCAAAACACCAAAATAAAAGGTTATACCAATTGGAACTATTTTAAAATGTTAATTAGCTCAAAAATAATCTTTCCAACTCGTATACAAAATAATGATGATCTCAACAACTCAATCATGAATATCACTCAAATAATCACAAAAGCTCACTCCGAATCAACTACTCCTCACATTACAACTAACAAACCAAATGCTGATACACTTCCATATTATATCATAAATCACATTAAAACCAAACGGGCCATTAGACGCAAATGGATTTTAAACCGAAACGCACACGACAAAAAGAAACTAAACAAACTTACCAAAGAAATTAAAATCATGATTACCAATCACAAACATGTCAAATTCCAGCAGCATCTTCAACAACTCCACCCAAACTCTCGACAGCAATGGCAAACTATTAAATACTTCACTAAAGAGAAAAGCAATGTTCCTCCTCTCATTTCAAACAATGTATTAATTTATCCAGAACATCAAAAAGCCGAAATAATAGCTAAACACCTCTCTGAAACATTCAAACCGAATTCAATAATTAACCAGCAATTCAATACAGAAATAACAGAATTTATGAAACAATCACACGCCACAGTTCCACACCCTATTCATTTCATCTCCCCAGTAGAAACCCAAAAAATCATCAAACAGCTGAAAAACAAAAAATCACCCGGACACGACAACATTTCAAACCAAACACTTAAACAACTTCCCTTCAGCTGCATTGCAGCCATAACAGCCACCTTCAATGCTGCACTCCGAATTGGCTGCTTCCCTCAAACTTGGAAACACGCTATTATATTACCAATCAATAAACCAAAAACTAATCCTAATGACCCTTCAAATTACAGGCCTATTAGTCTGCTCCCAACAATAGCTAAAATTTTTGAAAAATTAATTCTCAGTCGCCTAGTTCATTTCTTAAACTCAAATGACACCATACCAAAAACACAATTTGGTTTCAAACCAAATCATTCAACAAATCACCCTCTATTACGTCTAGTCGAACATATAGCAAATAGTTTCCATTCAAAAGAGCACACAATAGCAGTCTTTTTAGACATAACTAAAGCATTTGACAGCATTTGGCATCAAGGTTTACTTTATAAAATTCACCAACTAGGTACTCCTGATTATCTTCAAAAAATTATTCATAGTTATCTTACAAATAGAACTTTTCAGGTCAAAGTAAACCACATTCTTTCCAACACACACAGCATTCTTGCAGGTGTCCCTCAAGGATCTGTACTTGCTCCCATTCTTTTCAATATCTATACAGCAGATCATCCCACATCATCAGATTCTAACATAACCTTATATGCAGATGATACAGCATTATTCTCATCTCATCAAAACATTCTATTAGCATATGACCATATTCAATCCCACCTTCACACTCTCACCACCTGGTTCCATAAATGGCGACTCAAGATAAATCCCACAAAAACACAAACAAAGATTTTCACCCTCCGAAACCCAAAAACCCCTCCACCTTTAAAAATAAATAATTCACAACTCCCCTGGTTAAACAATTCCACACCCACAAAATATCTGGGAGTACTAATAGATAGACGTTTAACATGGAAGCAACACATTAAGGCAGTATTACAAAAAGCAACAGCAAAAGCAGTCAAACTATATCCACTTATTAATTCCTCATCCACTTTAAAAGTTGAAACTAAATTGCTCCTCTACAAAAGTATTATCAGACCCACCTTGACATATGCCTGTCCAGCCTGGATAAACGTTGCACCCAGTAATATAAACGCTTTACAAACTTTCCAAAACAAATTTCTCAGAAGACTCATTAACGCATCATGGTTTATACCCAATAAACAAATTCATTATGAACTCCAAATACCATCAATCACTGATCATCTGATCAACTTATCCTCCAAATTTTTCACTCTCTTACCATCCTGCCCAAGTACAGCCCATTTTCAACTAGGACAACAAGCAAACTCCCCAAACAGAATCAAATCTAGATTTCCTAAAGACATTTTCAAACCGCCTTAAAAACAAAATCAACAAAATCTTTCAAACCTTTATACCTATACCAATCCTTACTCAAAATCTTTCCACAGCTAATAAAAAATAAAATCAAATTACAATATTATATATTACTTGCCGAGTAAGAACACTCGAAAAAACTTTAGGAAGTTTCCATAATGTTAATTAATAAATAATGTTCTCACTTCTGTAAGGCCATATGGTCGATCGGATAAAAATAAATTAAAAAAAAAAAAGAAAGTTATCTATACCACGGAAGTTATATTATATAAGTGATGAGGCAAGGCGTAGAACAAATATGGAAAATGAAACTATCTTAATGAAGTGAATTAACAATTCATGTAAACAATAACATTGACATTATTATACAATAATGTCGTGGTAGATAAGATACATTCTTCAATCTAAACTGAATATATATCGATAATTTCATTTATAACTTGTCAACCAAGCGATTCTATCTTATTTGAAATGTTAGAACACTGATGAAAAAAAGTATTTTTTCTGTAGCCAGAAATGAAACAGGTTCAATCAATTCCTACAAACGTTTCTTCTAGATTTACGAACTTCGAGTAAACAGAAGAGACAGAATTTACTCAAGACCTGCAATTCTGCACACACGAAACCAACGCCAAACCGTCTTCATACAAATGATTGCCTTGGGCCTTCCTTCCTCTCAAGGGGTGACTTAGTGAAACGAAAAAGTTTCTTTTTGTAATCTCAGCAAACGTTCTTAAAAAAAAGTGACATGCGACTCGGTCGGGGTCGAATTCAGAGAGTGTATCATAAAAGCGCGGTGGCAGACGGGAGAGGAAATTAACGGACCGAGTATCTCCAATTATTTGCGCCTTCTTCTTTGAAACTCTCCTTATCAAGCGTATCGGTGGAAAGTATTCTTTTGAAGTGTAGTCATCAGCGAAGAGCTGTTGACATTTCTTTGATTCCCTGAGCGTCGCCTTTAGGAAAAAAAGGTACGCGCTCATTTCGAGATCCCCGCCCCCTTCAGCAACCCTCTCACACGGCGTGCCGTCGTACAGTGGTGGCCGCGTACTCTTGTTCACCTGAGCACACACCGCAGCCCTCGTAAATCGAACTGGAGGTAGAAGTTGCCGGCGTCTTTTCTTTATGCACACACGTAATCATTTCGCTTTGAGCTCTTTTGCTTCCCGGCAGAGGACGTAGCTGGTACACAGGATGTTCCTTAATTGCACGCGGAAAAGCATCCTGTCTCCTTGTGACGAGGGTAGAGGTTCGGAATAGAATGCGTTGTATGTATCTTGCTACCTGTCACTGGCTGCTTTGGTGCCTTCTCCTGTCTGGGCGGACTGCCATGTTCTGGGGAAAGAAGGAAGTGTCATATATTCGTGACAATTTGCACACATCATATTGCTAGCATATGATGTCCCTTCAATAAGTATTTCATCTGAAAATACCAAGGCACAAAAGACATCAGCTCGCAAGCTTTTGTTTCTTTTATCAGTCACATGCTCCTTTATCCCCTGCAACCTTTATCCCATGTAACCCTTCTGGTTTGTTGTGCACTTGTACCTACCTGTATGTTAAGAAATTTAACGTCCTTAGCAACGTAAACAATCATCGATTCATCGCAAATCAAATGTTTGTTATGAAAAAAAAAACATTGCGATGTACAAAACAAATCTGATTCAAACAATTCAGATGTAATTCACATTGGTTTGGGGAATAATTATTTTTAATTGTAATATTATTAATAGTACAATTAGAAAAATGTGTATTAGGTAAAATAACCTCATATTCCTCACATTCCACCAAATGAAACTACTCCGGTAATCGTATTTACTGACGATGTGAAGGTGTCTCCAATTAAATCAACGCTCCAATTTCCTAACCGAACGTCATTTCTTTAGGTATCTTTAGGTTCAAGAGAACTTCGTCAAACCACAGTATACGAATATTGTTTATATAGATATATCGCAAGCAACAGCTTCACAATACCGTACTAACGTGCCGGAGTAACTATGGTAAATCCCACTAAAATTGCAATAAAAGTGAATATATTTCAGAACAAATTATGTTTTTAGCAATATATCACAATCACTTCCTGCACATTTATGTTGAAATATTTTAAGTTTTTGATGTATGGCAAGGGTATATAAATTATATTTGAACACCTTCTGCACTTGCAGTCTTCTTCCCAGGGACATACACGGCCTTTTTGAAGAACTAGTTCAGTATTTACTCTGTTGCTCTAATTGCACAACTGTTCTCAACACCGAAAGATACTAAAAATATTGATGTCACTGTTGATTGATTGACTGTTGTGATTATGGGCAGGCCTGACTGACTGTAAGAAAACAGAGTTTCCACGAAGTCATTACACATGCTGACGGTTTAGATTTTTGCTGATAAACATTGAAAGAAGAAACCCATCACTAAGAGTTCAGAAAGGTTCTTATAATAAAAATACTAAATGATGTGTCAGTGATTTCTTCCTCAGAAAAGGGGAGCAAACCACGCTGGGGTCCATCACTGGTCTCTCCTCCTGTTGGTATGCGCCTGTTAAGGATATTCTTCAATGAATTCTTATAGCATTGGTTTTGACATTCATATTTGTAAAAATGAATGTATATAATGAAAATGAATGTATTTTATTTTAATGAATGTTAGTTTTAAAACAATTTAATAATTTATTGGTTACAAAGTTAAAATCAATACAATGATTGTATGGGAAATTATGTTGTTCGAGAAGATATGTTGTCACCTCGATTTCATTTAATCTTAACCACGCATTTGATCTTGCGCCTGCCAGCCGGCATCCCACCACACACTTACGTTTTGCACACAGTCGAGACTACAGTATCCATTCAGTTATTTTTACATCGGGAATGAAGCGTTCCTCCAAAGATTTGCATTCTTATAATTCGATCACATGTCGCAGTTGTTCACAACTGATAAATCTTGTTAAGCACATAAGATTACGGCTGCAGAGTAAGAAACGAATGACAATTGTCATCGTGTGAAAAATGTATACACTTTCATAATGGAATGAATGATGAACGTCACACCATTGGAAGAAAATATATTTTACTCACATAAACGCATACATTGTGGGCTGAATTTCCACTGCCTATTTCATGTAGTCGCCTCTCATAACATGCAGTTCACATTCCAACTAGATGAAAATTAGTGGTCCTCATACTCATTCCTTGAAGTGGATTCAAGAACGTTTCACCACCTATTATTGAATTATAGGACATTAAAATGACAAAAATAAAAATATTGAAAACGTACTAAACGTGAATATTTTTGTGGCTCGTTCATTCTATTACATATACAACATGGTTCAAATCTAGAAATAAACATACGTTTCCTTCAAAATCAAAGCTCTTAAATATGCCATGACACGCTAAAAAAATCACCTTGAAATTCTTTACTAAAACCTGCCAAGGCATTTCAGAACGGTGCTCTTGAATCACTATACACATTATGTTTCTTTACGTGTTGGATACTAAAGTTAAAATTCAAAATCTAATGAAGATATTTGAAATGGAATAATTGCCTATGTTCACTTTTCAAAATTACGTAACCATTCTTCAATAAAAATAATTCATGATATTACACAAAACCTTACCCTTCGTTATAATGAATGTGCTATGTTACACAAAAACCATCTTTAGGAATAGTAAATGGGATTAGTTAATTAAATGATATAAAGTATTTTCAACAAATGACAATAATCGTGGAAATAATCACAGTATGGAGTTATACAAACGAAAAAAGGAAAAAAAACTGAGATAAAAAATCCAAAATACTGGTACACGAAAACATAATTTTACGGAAAAATATTTATTTCTGACATTTAAGTATTAGTAAAAATCTTAACCCAGAAAACTTTGAGACTAGAACTTTTTTATAATAAATGCTGTACTCGTTTTTGAACTTACGTAAGCTTGACCTTAGCCTTCTCACCAACAATTTTTTTTGTGGCTTAAGTTGTTTGTAGCTATTTGTCCGGGTGTTTATTAAGCACAGTCGTGTATTACACAGGAAAATAAATGAATTCTATGTGCATCCCTGTTCTGCCTTGCTCCATCCTAATCCACCCTGATCTGCCTTGCTCCGTCCCACCCGGTCTCACCCTGCTTCGACCCTTCCATGTCCCCCTCGATCTCATCCCGCCAGATGCACTTTTTTCATAAATTATGTTTTATTATTTGATTGTTTTTATACATAGATCAGTTCAAAACTATACATTTGCAGAGATGGCTTATCTTATAACACTTAACCTAACTTAACTCTAATACAGTGGTTGAGGAAACCATGATGGCACCTCGTAGTTATTATTCTAGGTCTGAAAATAATTTACAAAATATGTGGAATGGATATTTATTTTTGATGCGAGTGGGATGGGTGAGGTTTTTACAGAGGTTGAATGGGGATAATGTTTGAATATGGTGAATATTAGAGAAGAACTTATGGGGTAGGTAAGTGATGTGGTGAATGATGAGGTCGAGGTTGAATTCATTTTGTAATTGATGATTTGATATGAACCAGGGTGCATTAGTGATGGTACGTAGGAATTGGCTCTGTACTATTTGAATTTTGTTGATGTTTGTTTTTGCAGCATTAATCCATACTGGACAGGCATAGAGAAGAGTCGGTCTGATTATTGTTTTGTAGAGTATTGTTGCTGTTTTGTATGGAAGGTGCCAGGTGCACCTACTCAGCTACATTCAGTCCCTCCTCACCATGTCTTGCCTGGCCTCTCACTCTTTGACCTGGTGCCGAACCGCTCTTCAATGTTGACTACCATAATTGTTGTTACCACATCGTTGCTACGAGAAGCAGTAAACAAATGCATTGTTGCATACTCGCGGCATAATTTCCTATAACAATATTTTTTGCCTTCAATTACACTAATTGCGCTATCGGAAGCAATCAAAATCAGTTAGAAGGAAATTTTTTGTGAACTTTTCATTTTGAAGGATTTTCTCGTCTTCTAGACACGAAAAACTGAAAGGGTGCGCAATTAAATTTTGATTTAAGACGTAGACAAAGGATGTGGGGATGGTTTTGCGGTATCCCATGTATCCAATAAATTTTCTCTTGTTTTGAAGGCGATATGCATAATATTTCATTAAGATCGGAATAGTAATCTAGGTTCCAATAAAACTAAGCATTATTCTTTAGATAATGGAAACATAATAATTTGAACTAGTGGTGATACATTAGCACATACTTTTCTCATATTATTTACAATATTCAAAAATTACAGTTTTCAATATTTGCCATTTTCGAAAATTAAGAGATTCCAACGAAAATCTGACTTGTCTCGTTTTTATAAGCGTACTTCGCACTATACGAGTGTAAACATCAAAGAGAAAATTTGGAGAAGTTTTTGAGAAAATATTGTATTTAAATTACCTTTATTTCACGTAAAACTACGCCAAAATTACTTGTGTTTTCAAAACTTTCACTTGATCTTTTTAAAGAAATAATTTTAAATAATCAGTTTCATCGAGAAGAAAATTTCTCTTTTTAATATTGTAGTTACAGAAAGACGTCGAAAAAATTCACTTTTGCAATTTTTGAGAATACAGAGTTAAAACGAAAATCGAGCTTGCATAATTTTGAAGCATCTTTCGTTCATCTGAAAAAAAAAATTAAAGAAAATATTTGGAGTCATTCTTGAGAAAATTTTGAAAATGTTGAGGTTTCATGTAGAGTAGGAAAATCAAGATTCCCGTTTAAAATGGGAGGGGCAGCGACATCACTCTCATCGATTAGGGAACATCAATTTTGTTACATTTTGGAGTCTCAAGTGCGGGGGCGGACAGACAGAAGGATCGGTGGAGGGATAGACGAACGGACACACGTTTTCACATAAACAAATGTGTCGATATTAAGGAACCCGAAAAAGTGTATTTTCACTGACAGAAGCGTTTTTGGCCTACACGGATGTTACTTGTAGGAACGAGATTTATCTAGCTTTTTAATATGAGTGAGCTAGAAAACAAATGTTTCCCTCGAAAAATAGCCGTTGTTTGTTTCAGAATTACAGTCCTGTCTCTCTACCACGAAAGTAGTATGAGAGAAAGTAAAAAATTGCTTACCCCCCCCCCCCAATACTCTACCTTTCAGTAACAATCCCATTAAAATCAGTTGAGACGTCCCCGAGATTATCCCGGGCAGATAGACTGACACACTAAAAGTATTTCAAAAATGGAATGGGTTTTATATTATATAAATATCCAAATGAAATTATATGTACGAATTTAGTTCAGGGGATTACGTAGACAAACAGTTGAGATCACACAGAACCAGTTGAGAAAATTTTCCTTTACAAACAGAACTACAACGGATTGGAATAAGTTGTCTGCGACAGTCTTGGAATCCTTCCTTTAAGATATTCACAATTTCAAAAATAAGTTATTTAATAATAATACATTGTAATAGTTAAGACCGTTATTAAAGAGCGTTTTGGAAGTACGATTGTCTTGGGTGTGAAACTGAAACAAAAATCTGCGGATGACTGTCCGGTTTTCTCATCAGGAGAGGCATAATTGATCTTGTAATTTCAAAATTTGTAATTATTATTTAATACTGAATATAAACTAAACATACATATTTAGAAAGAAACTAACTTCATATTTCATGTTTCTCTCAAACGCATGTTTCTCTTAAATTATTATCGTAGATGGTACTACATGGGATGACAGCTGACCTCATATGGTTACTGTATTTTACTAACAAGTTATTGCGTCGATATGTAGTTTCCCAAGAGAGAGACTTGTACCATTATGTTCTCTCTTTTCTAGGCGGAAGGTTTCAGGCACGATGGTTTAGCGCTGCCTTCCTTTGTGTGTACAATAGGGGTGTCTTGCACGGTGGATGATGGATGATGTTGAGAGGTGAATTATAAGAAATGGATGAGATGAAATATGCCTTGATGGTATGTCGAGCTCACCACGTCACAACTACGTGGGTTAAAAATCTGGCTTATGAAGTACCCAAACATGATCTACAGATTTCGCTTGCTCTTGGAGGCACTTGGTGCCCACTCGAATTGGAGGCTACTTGAGCCCCATAAGCCACTGAGACTTGCCTGTATATTAAACACGAGTAAGAAATACGTATTACGAGAGGTGGCTCAGGGAATTCCTAGATTCGACTCCCGACGGTGGCAGGATTTTCGACACTTGCTTGTCAGCTAAGTCGAATCAGTCGCCGTCAGAAGGAAAATTCTAGTGGCCGGCTTCTCTGATCGGTAGTTTTCCGTGGTTTCTGTGATCAAAACCAGGCGAATGCCGGAACGGTACCTTAATAAACGGGCCACGGACCGCGCGCTATCTCTCCTTCCTCTTCCTTGTCCTATCCTCGCCCCTTACACACACACACTAACATGCACCACACCACCACATATTCTGGGAGACAGATCGGGAGCTTAGAGCCTGTCCTAACCGGGGTGGTCCACTGGTAGGAGATCCCTGGTTTGGGACAACCCAGCCAGCTAACGGTAGGTCGGCGCCGGATCTCGCCATCCAGAGGAGGAAGATTACCGCCACATACCGAGGAACAAACATGCACTACATTTACGGGACTAATGATCTTAGCGGTTTGCGCTCCCGGAATCACTAACAATCAATCAATCATTACGAAAAACCGTGCTCATAAGTTTCTGCATTAGCAGTAAGACCGACGGCGCCTCGGCGTCTCCAGTGCGCAGCAAGCGAGTCGGCGGGCGCGCGGCACGGCGCGGCGCGGCGCGGCGAGGCGCTCCGCCTGCCGTGTTGACTCTGACTTGGAATTTACTTACGCGCGGAGCGGCGAGGTCATCTAATTACCTGTCCCGCTATTAGCGAGGCGCGCAAACAAACTAGGAAGAACAGCTCCGGGACGCGCGTCACTGCCCGCCGACGCGACGCGACGCGACGCGACGCGAAGCGACGTCTCCCGAGACGACCAAGACGGGTCCACTGCCGAAGGCGGTGGGTGGGCGACGCGCGACGCTCGGCTACATCGCACCTGCGTTGCAAGCTGGAGAATTGGGAGTTTGTTAAGAACTGAAGCGTTCTACTAGCGAAATATTTCGACGTGTGCTTCGCAAAGTCCAATTATTTTGTAAGTCAGCTGCGTTTTTTAGGTTCGCTCTCACCTTGTTGTAATTTCGGTAGTAATTAGGTGACGAGAATGTGTTTTGAAAGATTTTTCTGGGCACGTTAACTGCTGTGGTTATTAGTCTTTTCAGTGAACATTTTAACGAGAGAGGTGGAGGTGTTCCACCCCACTCAATGGTAAGAACATATGTACATCAGTGTGTATATAACTAAGAGAAGGAATGATCGTGGGGAGTCCGTGGCCCGTTTTTTAAGTTACTGCTCCGGCAATCGCGTGATTGCGATTGGAGAAACCACAAAAAACTATTGTGCACGACCGGTCGCTGGAATTATTTTCCAGATAGCGGTTTAATTCGACTTAGCTCTGGAGGTAGTGTCAAAAATCCGCCATCGTCGGGACTCGAACCCTAGGACCTCCCGGTCAAAGTCGTTGCAGAGATAGTGGCAATACTGGCTCCGAAATAACTCTGCTGGTGTTTTAAAGAGATGTTATGTGATCATAAAAATAAATTAATAATAATAGTTGTATTTTGTGCTATATACCTTTCCTAGAAAATCACTCAATGAGAAAAACGGTTCAGAATATCCAAACTCTTTAAAAATCTGTCAGTTATCAATTATAAATGTCAGTAATTAAGTTGAAGAATAATAAGCAAATGTCTGATTCCTGTAAGCTTCTTTTCATTGAGCTAGGAATACAACTATTGTTTTACTTATTCAATTGCGAATCAGTAGATTTTATGAAGACTGACTTAAGAGTGCAATAGTATATTATCCAACTAGTTTATAATATTATATTTTATTGCATTAGAACATGTATGGAAAACGAGCAAAGTTAAGAGTGAATTTAAAGGATACTAAGTATAAATTAAAGATGCTATTGGCACTGCTTATGATAAAGTTCAGATTTATACGAAAGAAGTTAAATGATAGTATACCTAGGATAAAAACAAGTAATCAGAAAAACATACGTAGTATAAAAGGAATTTATGTAATTCTGCAGAAAATCGTTTTCGTGTATTAAAGAAAAACACATGTTTGGAATACCGTGATACAGAAAAAGTGTATTTTTGAACGTCCGTCCGTCTGTCTCTTCGACTGTGAACAACACTAATGCCTACACTAATCGTAGAATTTTTCCCCAATTTCAATATTCCCCGATAGTTCTGTCTGACTCGATGGCCTGCGATTTTGAAAACATTTCTTTGTATTTTGGGGTTACTTCATATGAAGCCTCCAGGACATTTTCATAATTTTCTCAAAAATGACTGTAAATTGTGATCTTGTAAAAATAAAGTGACGCACAAGACCCACATACGTTCTTGTGCGTCACTACGTGGCATAATCGGCATACGTTCAATTGTCACTAATTGGCATACGTTCAATTGTCGCGGATAACTCTTAATGTTTGAAAATTGCAAAAGATACAAATGTTTTGAGCCCCTGATACATGAACAATATTGAAGACAGAGATTTTTTATTCAAATGAAATTTTACTTCTGTAATTACGTTTACTTCTATAATTAATGTCATGCACTTTTTTACTTTCTCGTATACGTACGTATGTACGGAGTAATATACGTGGTATAGTGAAAGTTATGTAATGGTGGGGAAAATTGATTTCGAGATATCAACGGAAATACACGTTTTAGGGTCCCCTGATACCGGAAAGGTTGCTTTTTTTTCAAAACGTCCGTCCATCTGTCCGTCTGTCAACACTGATAGCGCCTAAATCATGTGTACAATCTTTTCCAAATTGAGGAATTCCCTGGCTCTAGTTAAAGCTTTGAGATTTTGAGAAACTTTCTTTAATATTTGGGGGTACTTTATATGAAGCCCTAGGAATATTTTGAAAAATTTCACAAAAACGGCTCCAAATTTTTTTCTTTAAATTTCGTGTAAGAATAGAGTAAATTACGCGTATAAAGGTGTCAGAATTCTGGTTTTCACGGTTAACTTGAAACTTTCGAAAATTGTAAAAGTTTGAACTTTTTCCGGCGTCTACATGTATAAAATTGAGGATAGAGATTTTTCCTTTGAACGAAATTTGTTGTCCATAAATTGTTGTATCATAAAGGTCATGTATATTTTTTCGAAAATCTTAGTAGTTTTGATGCAATAGGGTGTGAAATATTTGCAATTTTTAAAAAACTCAAAAAGATTTTCTCAAAAACTGCTGCAAAATTTTTCTTTAAATGTTTTGGAAGAGATAGTACCAAATGCACCCTATCCGATGGCATAAACGCCATGTTGCTCTACTTATTTGTAGTTTTTTTCAAAAATTACAAAAATGTAATTTTTTTGATCTTTCTCTCACGTCAGTAATATTTACATTAGAGGCAATTTCTTCACGTTATTGTATTGATGAATACATTTGTTTTAAATAATGACAAGTAAAGTTTCTCGAGAACACAACAGTTTTCTATAAAAATGAGCAAAAATTTCCGCATTTTCAGAACCACATAAACTCCATTTTCTCCAAAATGGCTCCAAATTTTTTCTTCAAATGTTTCTAATGTATAGTGATAATTGCACTGTTTTATATGACGTAAAGTACATTTTAGGGTACCCATTTTTTTTCAAAAATTACACAAATGTAATATTTTTTGAAATACCTCTAACGCCGTTAATATTGGTATTTCCATTAGTTTGTATGCATTATTACATTTGCGAGGAAAAGTGCTGCAAATTACTTCAAATTAACGTTTTCGAAAACTCAATAAGTTTTCGAGAAAAAGAGCTTCCAATTTCGTATTTACAGTGAAGCTTAATCGCCATTTTCTCGAAAACGGCTACGAATTTCTCCATGAAAACTTCTATTTAGGACGAGTTTCTACTCTTACTTAATAGTCTTGTAGTAATAATTCTGTTGTACTACTAGGAAAGCAAAAAGTTGAGAAATTGTCAAAAAAAGTACTTTGGGCGACCGTAGATGGCAGCAGGTCAGAGAATTAAAGCTAGGCCACACCAAGGAAATAAGAAAAAAATGGTACGAGAAAGTCTGTGCCATTCTGTAGCACCTCTAGTTTGAAAATAATAATCGGTTTAGCTTCTTTTGAGTAAAATATGGGCAATTTTAAAACAATTTTTTTTCAAAAACTGCATCATTTTTTTTCTTTAAACATTTTTTACGGATATTAAATAACATGACATAAACGGCAGCTTGATTTTTACTTTCTCGTATACATACGTATGTATATACGGAGACCGTTACGTAGTATAGAGAAAGTTGCGTAATGCTACGGAAAATCGATTTCGAGATTTCATGGGAAATACACGTTTTGGGGTCCCCTCGTATACATTCGTATACATGCGTATATACGTTTTGGGGTCCCCTAGAATACATACGTATACACTCGTATACATACGTATATTCGGAGGTATATACGTGGTATAGAGAAAGTTATGTAATGCTTCGGAAATACACGTTTTGGGGTCCTCTGATACAGAAAATGTGTTGTTTTTTTTTTCAAAATGTCAGTCTGTCTATCGTCTATGCGTCCGGCCATTTGTCCGTCTTTCCGTCCGTCCGTGAACACTACTAGCGCCTAAACCACACATGCGATCTTTTCTAAATTGAAGAAACCCCGTGCCCATCTGGCTCTAGTTGAAGCTTTGAAATTTTGAAAAACGTTCTTTAAATTTTGGGGGTATTTTACATGAAGCGTCGCGGACATTTTCAAGATTTTCCCAAAAACAGCTCCGATTTTTGTAAAATATTTCTTGTAAGAATAGAGTAAAATCCACTTATGAAGGTAGCATAGGTCCGATTATCACGGTTATCTCTGAATTTTCGAAAATTGCAATTGTTCGAATTTTTTCGGCGTTTCCTACAACTGCAAAATTGAAGACAGATGTTTTTCAAATAAAATTTGTTGCTCATAACCAGTTCTTTTAATAAGGTCATGTACATTTTTTGGAAATTTTGGTAGTTTTCGTGCAATAGTGCGTGAAATATTTGCAGTTTTAAAAAATTACAAAAACAAGAATTTCTCAAAATCGGCTCCAAATTTTTTCTTTCAATTTTTAGTAGCGGTAGTTCCAAACGAACCCTATACCATAACATAAACGCCATATTGCTTTTTTCTTTTGTTTTTTCAAAAATTTCAGAAATGAAATTTTTTGACTTGTCGCTCACGTCGGTAATATTTACATTAGAGGCAATTTCTTCACACTATTAGATTTATGGATACATTTACTTTAAATAATGTCAAATGAAGTTTCTTAAAAACTCAACAGTTTTCTGTAAAAATGAAGTGAAAATTCCGAATTTTCAGAAACGCTCCAAAGCCATTTTCTAAAAAACGACTCAATATTTTTTCAAATTTCCCCAACGTATAGTGTAATTGCACTGTTTAATATGATGAAAAGTTCATTTTGGTGTATTCTTTTGTTTTTTAAAATATTACATAAGTGTAATTTTTTTTCAATATCTCTCACGCCGTTAATATGCACATATCTGTCAATTTGTATACATTATTACATTTGTAAGTGAATGTGCTTCAAATGAATTTTTTCGAGAACTCGATTGATTTCGACGTTAATATGCACATTTCTATCGATTTGTGTACATTATTGCATTTGCGTGTGAAAATGCTTCAAATGGCTTTAAATAAAGTTTTTCGAAAACTCAATAGATTCATGTGAAAAAAAGAGCTTTTAAATTTCTCACATACCGTACCGCTCAATCATTATTTTCTTAATATCGGCTTCAAATTTATCAATTAAAATTTCTATTTAGGACAAGGTTGTACTCTTCTATAATATTCATGAAGTCATATTTCGCTTCTACTATTAAGAAAGCAAAAAGTTGAGAAAATGTCAAAAAATATCTACTTTGGGAGACGATAGGTGGCAGCGGGCTAGAAAATGGAGTAAGACCTTAAAGCCAGACCACACCAAGGAAATTAGAAAAATTTGCTACGAGAAAGTCTGTGAAATTCTGTTGCTCCTCTAGTTTGTTTTGATGTTTAAAAAATTACAAAAATGTTATTTTTTTAAATATCTCTCACGTTAATTTTTTTTCCTCCTTGAATATACATTATTGGATTTGTTGGTGCAAGTGCTTCGAAATATTTCCCATCATTTTTCTAGAAATCTCAAGTTTTCTCTGAAAATGAAATCAAAATCGCATATTTTTGGAAACATTTAAACGACATTTTCTCAATAATAGCACCAACTTTTTCAATACAAATTTACATGTCGAACCAGGTTTTACTTTTCTATAATATTGTTAGGGGAAAAGTCCTGGTATTCTTTTAGACGCAAAAGTTTATAGGGGAATAACTAATTCGAAAAAGTCATGAATGTTCCTTTTTATAGCACCAAAATTTAGTAGAATCAAATAATGAGAAATATATTTTGATTAATGTACACACATTCTATTTCGTTTAATTATTCACTAACTGTTAGATCACATTTTTTTCACATTTTTCAGGAAGTTGCGATTTTTTTCATATTTCTTACTTGAATTCAGGGAGTTTCGTAATATGTGCATTGATGATGTTTGTAAAGGGGGTTCTATATGGGTTGAAGTACTAAAGAATCTAAAACGAACAGGCCGAGAACATTTGCCGTTGTTTTGGATGAAAGATTTTCTTGTGTAGATTTGTACAAAATGAATTTCCCAAAGGCCATACAATGACTAGCTTAAAGAACTTATCTTGTTTATGACAAAGGTAAACGTGACAACTTGCAACCCTTCAAGGTACTTGCAACTAACGCTGTTGGGAAAAATTCTTAACACATTGTCGAAAAACTTCAATTCCCAAAAAAAGAAAAGTATTCTTCAGGAGAACATCGAATTAGCAGATATTACAAGCCTCAAGCCCCATGAAGGAGAATGATCCTCAAATAATGTTGCGGTGTCATCCGTACGTTGAAAAGTCTGCGTAGAATCAGATTAAGATAACCAAAAAATTCGTGTCAAATGACAAAAATGAAATAGAAGGTAAATAAATGTAAATGTTTAGTGTAATACCTAGTTCTATTCTTTATTGTTATTCACAAACGACTTAATTGATATTAACATGCAAAAATATTAATGACATGTAGTACAATTGATATATTTTGTATTTTATTATGAGTAAAATAAAACTGTTTGTTTGGTTGCTCTAGAAGATTTATAATGTTTACGCTTTTCAATTAGTATTTTATGTTCATATTTTTAAATTTCTTTCATATGATATAACTTAGCAAAATTTTTAGAACGTGTAGAAAAAGTGATGAAATGTTTAAAAAAGAAAGATATGGGCCGAAAAGCTCAAGCGAATGTTTTCAGTCATTGGTTTATAGAAATGTACAGCGTATTTCCTCAGACATTACTTTTTTAATTTCGATGTATGAAAACACTAAAATTTTACACATTAAAAAAAGGCATTTTTCCAGGTACTTAATCTGTATACATTTCGTTTTGGTATACATTCGTAATACTGTTCAATTTCGACCTTGAATTTCTTTCCCTTTGATTAAAGAGAATATGAGACTCAAACACATTTGCTCTCTTCTCCATTCATAAATTCATCGATTAGAAAATATACAGTCAAAAATATTATGCTTATTGTTTTTACATGAATGAACAGATAATACCTTTGTTGTCTGATTCACGCGTATAACTTTATTTTGCCAACATTCTCATATTCATAATTCCTTTTTTTAAAAATATAATGTGAACATTTCAAAACTTCCATTTTGAAAAATGATAGCAACATACGCGTTTTTCACGATAATAACAAAATATATAACTAATTTTGACAAGTCGAAACAGGAGTGTGTCCCTAAATACACAAACTCGGAAGAAAACACATTTTTCATTACGAGAAGTACTGCCTACACGTGCTTCCAGCTCCCGCGATCCGCTGCCCCAAGCTTTCATCAGGCACCGTCGTCGCCGCCGCCTTCCCCTCCCCCCATACGACTGCTCTGTCTCCCCCGCAGGCCAGGGCAGCTCGCCTAAACGCTGTACGCCTTCGCCGCCTCCCCCGTCGCCCCCACCGCCCCACCCCATGCCGCCGCCCCCGTCTCTCCCGCCTCCCCCGCCGCCGCCCCGCCATCCACGCCGCCCCGCCGCACCAGCCGCCCCAGCCTCCCCCGCCGCCGCCGCCCCGCCATCCCACCGCCCCCGCCGCCTCAGCCACCCCCGCCACCCCCGCCGCCACGCCGGCCCTGCCCCCCCCCGCCGCCCTCGCCGCCGCCGCCGCCGTCCCCCCCGCCGACGCGGCGCCGGGAGCCCCCGGGGTCGAGGACGCTTTCAGCGCGCCGCACATCGAAACCAACACAAACACACTCCACAACTAATTTGGTAAAAGTGTCTCACCCGCGTGGCCGCCGCGCCGGCCACCGGAGCCGCGAGCCGCGGTCACCGCGGAGGGAGCGAGTCAGGAGCGATGGAGGCGGCGGCGGCGCGAGCAGGGGGCGGTGGAGGCAGAGACGGCAAAGGAGACGAATACAACAGCGGTGAAGGTAAAGGCCGGGGCGATGATGGAGATAGATGTGGCTGAGGCGAATGGGGTGGTGGCAGACAGGTTGTGGAAGGGGAGAGGCAGTCACAGTGGTGATGAACGCGGGGGCGGGGATGGCGGCGGTCGTGGTGGTGGCGGCGGCGGTGGCAATAGCGCCGACAGCGGCGGCGGCGGCGGCGGCGACGGCGGCGACGGCGGCGAAGGAAGCAGCAGCGGCGGCGTTTCTTGGGCATGACTCCATTAGAGAAGGCGGCAGCGCGGTTGCAGCAGGTAAATATTTGAGAGGTCCGGGCGTCCCGCAGGGTCCTCCGCGTAACCCCGCCCCGCATCGGCGCGCCTCTGCGGGCGGTGAGCTCGGTTTAATCACGGCGTGTTTTTATCAGTGAGCTTTGCGCGGGCGGGCAAGCAGATTAATTACTTGAAACGGCAGCCGCTGCCGCCGCCGCCGCCGCCGTTGCCGCGGCTTGCGTTTTGTTTGATGTTTGAGACAAAATAAACAGCGGCGGCTGGCTCCGCTTCCGCACATCCCGGGGCGGCCGCGCGCGCACTCGCCACAAAAGTGGCCGGCTTTTCCTACACTAACGCCGCACAGGGCCCGACCGAAGCTCCCCGGTCGCCGGCGGCCGGTAATAAAAGCAATACACACGGTCGCAGCTTAATGTAAACGAGATGGACACAATCTGCCTATATTGGTTCTGATCTTGAAAAGGTGGCGGTCGCGGTGACAGACGAGATAGAAACGGTAGTGATGTTTTCAGTAGCTCGGTGGTACTATATACTAGGGACGGTGGAGGAAAGGAGGCACGAGAGACTTTAGAGATGGTAGAGTAGAGATGGGTTCGTGAGGAACATCGAGACGATTTAGCATGTGAGAATGCAGAAGATATGAGATAATTGAGATAATAAAGTTGCATTATATGTAATATGTTTCCCATTTAGAATTTATTCTTGGCGGAATAATTAAACTGTAACCGGTAAATTAATAGTGAGATTGTAGGAGTACCAAGTGCAAGAAGGTGATACGACAACTGTAGGCGCAACAGCACTTATAAAATGAGCAGCGCAATAAAGTAAGAGGGTTTCAGTTCTGGGGATAGTGGAAGTGAGGTATTGATTGTTTTCTGTTTCCGTGCACGTCAATTGTTATGTCTATTAGTTCCATTTATATTGAAGGTGACGGTGATCTTCCCGATGGAACATGAGTCTCCAAGCATCTACTCCAGCCGCAACAAATTTTAAGCTTTCGGCTGGTCTTCCAGCATGTGGAGACTGGTCGGGAGCTTAGAGCTTGTCCCGCCTGGGACAGTGCTCTGCTAGTGAGAGACACCTGGCCGATGAAACCCCCTCTAGCTGACGGTAGGTCGGCGCCGGATCTCATCATCCAGCGGGGGAAGACCACCACTACCGCCCTCCCCATAAGAAAAATATGCTCTACACTTACGGGACTAATGACCTTAACAGTTGACGCATCCGGAAACATTAACAATCAATCATTCATCAATCTCCAAGCATGTGTGGTAGTGTAGGGCATCAGAGAGTAAGAGGATGTAAGAATAATGAAGCAAGGGGAGAGGAGACACAAGGATGAGGAAGGAAATATCGCGCGCGATTCGTGGCCTGTCTGTTAAACCCTTTGTTTAGCCTGTTTGTTTAGTCCTTTCCTCAACTGCTGTGCTCATTAGTCCCGTTTGAATGGTGACTTTTATTTCTGGAAGTGACGATGATCCTCGCCATTGGATGCTGAGACCCGGCGCCGGACGATTTCCCCGTTCAGGAGTCTCCTCCCCAGCGGGGCATTGACACCGCCGGGCCAAGTTCTAAGGCCCCGAGTGGCCTCCCGACATGTGGGGCAGGGTAGCGAATGTCAATAAGAGGTGAGGACATGTAACACAAGGAAGAGGAAGGAAGGATCGCACGCGCTCTGTAGCTCGGTTATTATGGTACTGCTCCTGCATCCCCTGGTGTTAATGGGAAGAAACCACTGAAAACTACCGATCTGAGCAGTCAACCGTTAGAATAGTCCTTCAGGCAGTGGCTGTATTTGAGTTAGCTATCTAACATGTGTCGAAGAACCGTCACAGACGGGACTGAGACCCTAGGACCTCCCGTTCAGAGACACTGCAATGCCACAGTTATTACCATAAGCCATTTCATCCGGTGGAGCGGTGGAGGGAGGGGGTGGGCATGGAAGGAAGCGGGAGGGACAGGGAGTTCAAGTGGGGGTGAGCGATGCGGACGTTCTAGTAGTCGCGGGCGAGCGATTCAGCGCGGCGGTGCCGCGGGAGGCCGGGGCGGCGGGTCGGAGCCGAAGTGGGCGCCCAGTTGAGCGCCACAAAGCCGCGCGGAGGACAGCGGTGGTTCATGGCCCGCACCAGCGCTGCCACCCACGCCCCTGGCTCCACCCCACCCGCCCCGCCCCACCCCGCCCCGCCCCACCCCGCCCCGTCCTGCCACGCCCTACTCCGCCCCGCGCCACCTGGCCCCATCTAGCCCATCTCGCCCCATCTCGCCCCACCCCGCCCACCCCGCCCACCCCGCCCACCCCGCCCACCCCGCCCACCCCGCCCACCCCGCCCACCCCGCCCACCGCCCACCTTACCCGCCCCACCCACCCCGCACCACCGCACCACCCCGCACCACCGCACCACCCACGCACCACCCGCACGCTCCACCCCGCTCCACCTCGCTCCACCTCCTCCACCCCGCCCCATCCCGCTCCACCCCGCCCCACCCAGGTCCACCCTGCCCGCCCCGCCCCCACCCCTCCCTCGCGATTGCACGGTCACCCTAGTGTTTTAATCACATTAGTTCGCTGGCGGCGGCGCGGGGTGCGGCCCACGGTGGACAAGCGGTGGGAGGCGGGAAACGATGAGTACGAGAGTGGACATGTGGCTCTGGGATTCAACTGTGGATAGCTTTGTGTGATTTTGATGTCTGTGATGAACAAACTGTGAGCTCCGCTATCTCCACTGCGATTTGTCTTTGAGCATCTGTTATGTATAAAAAATCTCATTTTTTGTATGCCAGTATTACAAGCGACATTTTTGATGCAAGAAATCGTTCATAAAATGGCCTTTTACTGCACGAATGATTGCGCCATCAAACATTCAGCCAATCGCAACGAGAGAATCTTGAGGTGGGAGTGGTAAACGGAACAGCTAACCACAGTATCCTCGTACAGATATCAAATACTCGAGACGTCACAAGAAAGTTGTTTCGCAAAATTATGTTTGGTTCCCTTAAAAATACATAATGCTGTAATAAAATATAGCGTATGCAACTCGTTTATAACGTTGCTTTATTGCATTCGTACAAACATGTACTCATGTATTAAAGCTTCATATTAAAAACTAATTGTATAAACAACTATTAACGAACAAGTTTGCATTCAATTATTTTATACTCCACACACTACTACATACAACACTTTGCACTTTTACATTTACTAATAACGTCGTGATTAATGTTCCTGTTCTGGAAATTTGATTAGGGAATTACTCCTAATTGAGATTGAGATTTTTGCTAATTTCATTTTTAAATATTTGGACCTTTTGCTTTTTAATCCACAAGCGAGACTTGAGGAATGGCGAATTTTCCTTTAATAATTTACTATCTCCAGCCGGGTTTGACAGTCAGTGGTAATTAGTACAGGTGTTTTACACAGCCGCCTTCTTGAGGTGTGGGACCACGTCCCTTTCTCTCCTTACTACGTAGTAAAGAGGGATTATTGTAATGCTGCCAGAAGTCATCGATTTTCAACAGAAGAACTCGTATTAAATCTCCCTGGTCTCGAAAAAGTGGATAAATTTTATTCTCATAAATCATTTGGAGCTGAATTTCAGTACTTTATTTATCGTCTTCTTTGGACCTATCTTCTATATATGGAAGGTAGGTTGTACCAATGAAGTTTTTTTTTGAGAGGAAATAGTCAGGGTGTCTTTCCGTTACCTTCACTGAGTTTTTGACCCAGGCGTCTTTAGAAGCCTCCCTCCGACAAGGATCTGGGGACCTAATAGTGCAGGAGCGTCTCGCGGGCGGTCACATAATGCACTTGGAATACGACTCTCCACCAGATATCAGTCTCAGTTACTATATCCGTGGGGGAAACTGGGTATAACTGGGGGAAAGTGAGATCTTGTTAGGGCGAAAAGTGTCAAAGGGATTTAATTTTGCCAGAGTTCGTTTACATGCCACAAGTGTGTCATGGCTACTGTGGATTTTCCACCCTTCGAAAATCAAGGTCGGGATCGAACCCGCGCGCTGGAGGTTCAGAGGCTAGTAAGCTAACTGCTCTCTCCGAGCCCCCACACTTTCTATATGCTATGTAAGTAATATGCGGGACTAAAAGTATCGTTGGTATTTCGGTGCGGCAGCGGTACATTTGAGCGCTCAAAGACTGGCGTAACTTACAATATAAAATTATTTTTTGTGATGTCGCAACGTTAAAAACTGCGTGCAATTTTTGTGAAATTACAGAACTTGTTCTTCTACCTGCTCACAACACAGTCTGCCGGAGGAGTGTGAGAGGGCGCCTCTAAATAAAATAATTTTTAAATGATGTCGATATATGGCCGACCAACGGCAACTTAAATATAGAGCTAAAGAAAGTAAGGAAAATGTTAGGTCACTGGCCTGACGAATCCGGAGAGCGCAGTTCACCACGCAAAAGTGAAATTATCGTATGGGGCGCCAAGACTAAAATTTTAATGTGCTCTCTCTTTTTATACGCCTTGTTTCAGAACCTTTAGGTACTGGAACTTTAGTTCTAAAAATTTACCACATCTCTAAATTTTCTGAACATACTTTCGCAAAAATTTTTTACATGAAATACTTGTAATGTCCAATTAGACCTGTAGTGTTGCTGGGACCGGTACATGTAATAATTTGTACTGGATATGCAAATAGCTTAGATTATCATACCACGAGGCAAAACTTTCTGAGATTGCTCAGAGCAGTAACTGTTGGCGCTGCAGCGTGTCTGACTGGGTAGTCCAGTCCGGGCACTAGCTACTTAGGCAGGCCGATTTCAGCCGCCGAGGAGAATTCTAGCGGTCGGCAGAGCTCGCCCGGCTGAAGCGGTTCCCCTTTGAGGGAGATAACTGGAAAAGATAAAACCGCCAAACGTTCCAGCGATGGAAAATACCACCACTCCTCGGCTCTTACTTGCACTACACTCACGGGACTCTAGACTAAAGTGACACACGCGCCGGAAAGACGGAAAACACCCTCCTTCCCCCCCCACGTGGCAATGAAAGCGTCCCAATGTCACCTGCTGAGTCGGGGCGTCGTGGGAGGGACAGAGCCTGAGGCCGATTTCAGCCGTGGAGGAGAATTCGAGCGGTCGGCAGAGCTCACCCGGCTAAAGCGGTTCCCCTTTGAGGGAGATAACTGGAAAAGAAAAAACCGCCAAACGTTCCAGCGATGGACAACACCACCACCCCTCAGCTCTTACTTGCACTACACTCACGGGACTCTAGACATAAGTGGCCCACGCGCCGGAAAGACCAAAAACACCCTCCTTCCCTCCCCCACGTGGCAATGAAAGCGTCCCAATGTCACCTGCTGAGTCGGGGCGTCGTGCGAGGGACCGAGCCTGAGGCCGATTTCAGCCGCGGAGGAGAATTCTAGCGTCGGCAGAGCTCGCCCGGCTGAAGCGGTTCCCCTTTGAGGGAGATAACTGGAAAAGATAAAACCGCCAAACGTTCCAGCGATGGAAAATACCACCACACCTCGGCTCTTACTTGCACTACACTCACGGGACTCTAGAATAAAGTGGCACTCGCGCCGGAAAGACACCCTCATTCTCTCCCCCACGTGGCAATGAAAGCGTTCCAATGTCACCTGCTGAGTCGGGGCGTCGTGGGAGGGACAGAGCCTGAGGCCGATTTCAGCCGCGGAGGAGAATTCTAGCGGTCGGCAGAGCTCGCCCGGCTGCAGCGGTTCCCCTTTGAGGGAGATAACTGGAAAAGATAAAACCGCCAAACGTTCCAGCGATGGAAAATACCACCACACCTCGGCTCTTACTTGCACTACACTCACGGGACTCTAGACTAAAGTGGCACTCGCGCCGGAAAGACACCCTCATTCTCTCCCCCACGTGGCAATGAAAGCGTTCCAATGTCACCTGCTGAGTCGGGGCGTCGTGGGAGGGACAGAGCCTGAGGCCGATTTCAGCCGCGGAGGAGAATTCTAGCGGTCGGCAGAGTTCGCCCGGCTGAAGCGGTTCCCCTTTGAGGGAGATAACTGGAAAAGAAAAACCGCCAAACGTTCCAGCGATGGACAACACCACCACCCCTCGGCTATTACATACACTACACTCACGGGACTCTAGACTTAAGTGGCCCACGCGCCGGAAAGACGAAAAACACCCTCCTTCCCTCCCCCCACGTGGCAATGAAAGCGTCCCAATGTCACCTGCTGAGTCGGGGCGTCGTGGGAGGGACAGAGCCTGAGGCCGATTTCAGCCGCGGAGGAGAATTCTAGCGGTCGGCAGAGCTCGCCCGGCTGAAGCGGTTGCCCATTGAGGGAGATAACTGGAAAAGAAAGAACCGACAAACGTTCCAGCGATTGACAACACCACCACCCCTCGGCTATTACATACACTAGACTCACGGGACTCAAGACGTAAGTGGCCCACGCGCCGGAAAGACGAAAAACACCCTCCTTCCCTCCCCCCACGTGGCAATGAAAGCGTCCCAATGTCACCTGCTGAGTCGGGGCGTCGTGGGAGGGACAGAGCCTGAGGCCGATTTCAGCCGCGGAGGAGAATTCTAGCGGTCGGCAGAACTCGCCCGGCTGAAGCGGTTGCCCATTGAGGGAGATAACTGGAAAAGAAAGAACCGACAAACGTTCCAGCGATTGACAACACCACCACCCCTCGGCTATTACATACACTACACTCACGGGACTCTAGTCTTAAGTGGCCCACGCGCCGGAAAGACAAAAACACCCTCCTTCCCTGCCCCCACGTGGCAATGAAAGCGTTCCAATGTCACCTGCTGAATCAGGGCGTCGTTGGAGGGGCAGAGCCTGAGGCCGATTTCAGCCGCGGAGGACAATTCTAGCGGTCGGCAGAGCTCGCCCGGCTGATGCGGTTCCCCTTTGAGGCAGATAACTGGAAAAGAAAAAAACCGCCAAACGTTCCAGCGATGGACAACACCACCACCCCTCGACTATTACATACACTACACTCACGGGACTCTAGTCTTAAGTGGCACACGCGTCGGAAAGACGAAAAACCCCCTCCTTCCCTCCCCCCACGTGGCAACGAAAGCGTCCCAATGTCACCTGCTGAGTCGGGGCGTCGTGCGAGGGACAGAGCCTGAGGCCGATTTCAGCCGCGGAGGAGACTTCTAGCGGTCGGCAGAGCTCGCCTGGCTGAAGCGGTCCTCCTTTGAGGGAGATAACTGGAAAAGAAAAAACCACCAAACGTTCCAGCGATGGAAAACACCACCACCCCTCGGCTATTACATACACTACACTCACGGGACTCTAGACTTAAGTGGCCCACGCGCCGGAAAGACGAAAAACACCCTCCTTCCCTCCCCCCCCACGTGGCAATGAAAGCGTCCCAATGTCACCTGCTGAGTCGGGGCGACGTGGGAGGGACAGAGCCTGAGGCCGATTTTAGCCGCGGAGGAGAATTCTAGCGGTCGGCAGAGTTCGCCCGGCTGAAGCGGTTCCCTTTTGAGGGAGATAACTGGAAAAGAAAAACCCGCCAAACGTTCCAGCGATGGACAACACCACCACCCCTCGGCTATTACATACACTAGACTCACGGGCCACAAGACTTAAGTGGCCCACGCGCCGGAAAGACGAAAAACACCCTCCTTCCCTCCCCCCCCCCACGTGGCAATGAAAGCGTCCCAATGTCACCTGCTGAGTCGGGGCGTCGTGGGAGGGACAGAGCCTGAGGCCGATTTCAGCCGCGGAGGAGAATTCTAGCGGTCGGCAGAGTTCGCCCGGCTGAAGCGGTTCCCATTTGAGGGAGATAACTGGAAAAGAAAAACCCGCCAAACGTTCCAGCGATGGACAACACCACCACCCCTCGGCTATTACATACACTAGACTCACGGGACTCAAGACGTAAGTGGCCCACGCGCCGGAAAGACGAAAAACACCCTCCTTCCCTCCCCCCACGTGGCAATGAAAGCGTTCCAATGTCACCTGCTGAGTCGGGGCGTCGTGGGAGGGACAGAGCCTGAGGCCGATTTCAGCCGCGGAGGAGAATTCTAGCGGTCGGCAGAACTCGCCCGGCTGAAGCGGTTGCCCATTGAGGGAGATAACTGGAAAAGAAAAATACCGCCAAACGTTTCAGCGATGGACAACACCACCACCCCCTCGGCCATTACATACACTACACTCAATAGACTCTAGACTTAAGTGGCCCACGCGCCGGAAAGACGAAAACACCCTCCTTCCCCCACGTGGCAATGAAAGCGTTCCAATGTCACCTGCTGAGTCGGGGCGTCGTGGGAGGGACAGAGCCTGAGGCCGATTTTAGCCGCGGAGGAGAATTCTAGCGGTCGGCAGAGTTCGCCCGGCTGAAGCGGTTCCCTTTTGAGGGAGATAACTGGAAAAGAAAAACCCGCCAAACGTTCCAGCGATGGACAACACCACCACCCCTCGGCTATTACATACACTAGACTCACGGGCCACAAGACTTAAGTGGCCCACGCGCCGGAAAGACGAAAAACACCCTCCTTCCCTCCCCCCCCCCACGTGGCAATGAAAGCGTCCCAATGTCACCTGCTGAGTCGGGGCGTCGTGGGAGGGACAGAGCCTGAGGCCGATTTCAGCCGCGGAGGAGAATTCTAGCGGTCGGCAGAGTTCGCCCGGCTGAAGCGGTTCCCATTTGAGGGAGATAACTGGAAAAGAAAAACCCGCCAAACGTTCCAGCGATGGACAACACCACCACCCCTCGGCTATTACATACACTAGACTCACGGGACTCAAGACGTAAGTGGCCCACGCGCCGGAAAGACGAAAAACACCCTCCTTCCCTCCCCCCACGTGGCAATGAAAGCGTTCCAATGTCACCTGCTGAGTCGGGGCGTCGTGGGAGGGACAGAGCCTGAGGCCGATTTCAGCCGCGGAGGAGAATTCTAGCGGTCGGCAGAACTCGCCCGGCTGAAGCGGTTGCCCATTGAGGGAGATAACTGGAAAAGAAAGAACCGACAAACGTTCCAGCGATTGACAACACCACCACCCCTCGGCTATTACATACACTACACTCACGGGACTCTAGTCTTAAGTGGCCCACGCGCCGGAAAGACAAAAACACCCTCCTTCCCTGCCCCCACGTGGCAATGAAAGCGTTCCAATGTCACCTGCTGAATCAGGGCGTCGTTGGAGGGGCAGAGCCTGAGGCCGATTTCAGCCGCGGAGGACAATTCTAGCGGTCGGCAGAGCTCGCCCGGCTGATGCGGTTCCCCTTTGAGGCAGATAACTGGAAAAGAAAAAAACCGCCAAACGTTCCAGCGATGGACAACACCACCACCCCTCGACTATTACATACACTACACTCACGGGACTCTAGTCTTAAGTGGCACACGCGTCGGAAAGACGAAAAACCCCCTCCTTCCCTCCCCCCACGTGGCAACGAAAGCGTCCCAATGTCACCTGCTGAGTCGGGGCGTCGTGCGAGGGACAGAGCCTGAGGCCGATTTCAGCCGCGGAGGAGACTTCTAGCGGTCGGCAGAGCTCGCCTGGCTGAAGCGGTCCTCCTTTGAGGGAGATAACTGGAAAAGAAAAAACCACCAAACGTTCCAGCGATGGAAAACACCACCACCCCTCGGCTATTACATACACTACACTCACGGGACTCTAGACTTAAGTGGCCCACGCGCCGGAAAGACGAAAAACACCCTCCTTCCCTCCCCCCCCACGTGGCAATGAAAGCGTCCCAATGTCTCCTGCTGAGTCGGGGCGTCGTGGGAGGGACAGAGCCTGAGGCCGATTTCAGCCGCGGAGGAGAATTCTAGCGGTGTGCAGAGCTCGCCCGGCTGAAGCGGTTCCCCTTTGAGGGAGATAACTGGAAAAGAAAAAACCGCCGAACGTTCCAGCGATGGACAACACCATCACCCCTCGGCTATTACATACACTACACTCACGGGACTCTAGTCTTAAGTGGCACACGCGTCGGAAAGACGAAAAACACCCTCTTTCCCTCCCCCCACGTGGCAATGAAAGCGTCCCAATGTCACCTGCTGAGTCGGGGCGTCGTGGGAGGGACCGATCTTGCGGGCGCCCCGTGGCGTCGCGACCGCGTAATTGGCGTGGCGCGTATTGTGAGGCGTCACAATCGCCCCTCCGCCGCCGTGCCGCGCCGCGCCGGGGGCCTTTTGAGTGCATGCACCGCCCGACGGGCGGGACAGGAAGGCGCGCTCGTTATTCTAAGGAGCTCTCGCCCCAATTTGCATCGAGCCGACACTTCGCAGCGCGTGTAGCCCGTTCGACAGGTGCCATCTGCACGCGGACTTTCTTGATATTTGATTCCAAAGGACGCATCCATCAAGGTCGCAGGGCCGTCAACCAGGTTTCATATTCATACTTATGATGGAAATCTATAGAGTCAGTCCAGCGCAGCGATTTTTTCTCGTTCTGCGCAGCCCTGGTTTACGTCACGAACCACGTGACCACAGTATGGCCACTTCGGTTAAAAAGCCAGACCAGACGCTGGCCGTTATGTTGCATGGAGAGCAAGAAGTGTTGAGAAACATTTGAAAGTGGCGTAAAGTAACAATTTGTAACGAAAAATAACACACCGAAGATGTAATTGAAATAAAATATGTAATATTTTTTTAAAAAGGCTTCATATATGTGTTTCAATTTCTTGTAGCATGGTGATAATTTTGGTCTCTGGCTGCAATTAAAATTCCCACTAATATTGTGTCGCAAACCGGTTCCTGAAGCTCATTAGGTGAAGTCGGATACCATGCGTAATGGCTCATCCATGTCTTTTCATCACGGTCATACTCACCATACTTGTTTCAGGTATACCTACACTCATGGTCATGAAAAAAGGTGCACTCCGAAAGACCCTACTGGTCCACTGCAAACTCGCTGGGTATTTTGCATACCATTCGCTAAGCCAATGATTTCGTTTTTTCGGTCGGCCGCGCACTCGGGGGCGGCGGTAGGGGCATGACTTCGCGTCCACCGGCCGAGATAAGGTCTCAAACGGCCGCGCCGGCCATTGCGACATCGGGTCACGTCGCCAGAGCGTCACCTGCAAGTACACTATGCCCAGGCGATGCATTCGACAGTTGATTGTCCAGTTGTTAGAAGCGTTCGAGAGGGGCCGCACCATGGGTCTGCAGGATGTTGGATCGTCGTACTGCGCGCCACACCGGTCGAACGGACACCTCCATTGTCCACTGTTGGTGGCAGTGAATTGAGGAAGGCACGCACACACATGCGGGACCTGGACTTCCACCACGCACCACGAGGAGGGAGGACCGATGGATTGTCCGCCACGCGCGAACAGACCGGTGTTATTCAGCGGGCTGCACTGTCACATCCTGTAAGTGCCAGTAGCATTGGCAGGCGGTTGCAAAACGCAGGGCTCGCCGCACGCCGACTGTTACACCTGCCACTCACATCCCTGCAACGACGCTACAGACTCGCCTGGTGTCGGGAACGATGGACCTCGGGCCATGCAGACTGGCAACAGGTCATCTTCAGCGAGGAGTCCCGCTTCTGCCTTGATGAGGACGACTACTGGGTCCGTGTCTGAAGGCGCAGTGGGGAGCGCCACAGCGAGCGGTTTGACCGATAGCGGTAGCTCAGTGCATCAACTGATGTCATTACAGCGCCTCTAACCGGGAGGTCCTAGGTTCGAGTCCTGGCGGCGGCAGGATTTTCGACACTAGCTTTTCAGCTAGGTCGAATTCAGCTGCTGTCTGGAGGAGAATTCTAGCGGCCGGCTGCTCTGATCGGTAGTTTTCCGTGGTTTCTCCGATCAACCCCAGGCGAATGCCGGAGCAGTACCCTACCAAACGGGCCACGGACCGCGCGCGATCTGTCCTTCCTCTTCCTTGTCCTATCCTCTCCCCTTACACACACACTTACACTAACATGCACTACACTACCACATATTTCGGGAGACCGGTCGGGAGCTTAGAGCTTGTCCCGGCTGGGGCGGTGGCCCGCTGATGGGAGAGTCCAGGTTAGGGGGAAGCCCCACTAGCCGACGGTAGGTCGGCGCCGGATCTCGCCATCCAGCGGGGGAAGATCACCGCCATCTCCCGAGAAAAACATGCACTACACAAACGGGACTAATGACCGAAGTAGTTGACGCGCCCGGAAACACGAAAAAATCAATCAATCAAGCGAGCGGTTTGTGGTATCCCATCACACATCCCGCCAGCCTGGTGTGATAGAGTGGGGCGCGATTTGCTACGGTGCCTATTCACCGACAGTGTTTCTCGAGGGCACCGTGATAACCGCACGGTACGTTCAGGAGATCCTGCAACCGATGACTCTACCGTTCGTGAACGCCCACGCCTATGCCCTATTTCAACAGGACAACGCGCATCCGCAAACAGCAGCCGTCTCCCGAGCATGCCTTGCGGCCGTTGATTCTCTGCTATAGCCAGCCGAATCGCCAGACCTCTCCCACATCGAGATTGTTTGGAGTGTCATGGAGCGTGCAATTAGGACCCCACTCCTACGCACCAATCTACAATACCTACGCGTTCAGATGCAAGCTGCATGTATTGAACTAGCACAGGACTCCATTCGAGACATGTACAACTCCATGCCGCGACGCGACGTCTGGACGCGTGTGTTCGATAACATGGCGGACTCACGCCATACTAACATATACCGTCTGTGGCCGTGTAGTGCACTAAATGTTGGTCCCACAATGCGAAAGTACAATCATTTCGTATGCGTGGTACCCTCAACCTGCCTGTCAACAATGATCTCAATCCACCTCGTTCTTTTGGGTGCAGCTTTTTTTGACGAGTGTATTAAGTGATCTAATTTGGTGATTAAACTTAGCTCTCGTTAGCTGGATGGTATTAATGAAGAAAATCTCTCATTATATTAAGTGGTCTTGAACTATTTGAATTGTTATTGAATTTGATTTCGCATCATCTCATATATTCACTATTATAATTTCTCAACAACTGTCTAATTTTGGTATAAACTTTTATGCCTCTGGTTTGCAATATTGGCTTAATTTTTTAGGATGGTCTTGTTGATAAGAAAATTATAACTAGGGGGCGGATTTAGATGACCTGAAATATCGCCAACAATGTCAATAAAATACTCTTAAAATGTTTTTTAAATGCCTAAAAAACAAAGAAAAATTTCGTAAAAAATGTTATCAAAACCACTTCGGATAAACAGTTCAAGATGTTGGATACTTTACTGATGTAGTCCAGGCTGCTTTTACTCGTTCAACATTTCGAGGGTATTAGCTGAAGTGAAATACATCATATTTCTACGAGTAGAGCTGCTAACTCAAGAAGCACATACTACGCCCCTAAAAAATGTGATACGTAGCAGTGAAATAAGTGTGACTAGTGGCAATTGTATATTTAGGGAAACATTCCAAATGTTGCAATTTTCATATCAATTAAACAAAATACGGTTTATAACGAGTTATTTTACTTATTTGAGCATTATGTTATTTATTTATTGTATTTGATTGCATCGTAACTTTAATAAATCGAATTAATAAAAATGTTCTATGTGGTCTGTTGGTATTAGAGCGGGCCATAAAGTATTCAAAAAGTCCGAGGGCATAAAGAATACCAGCAAGGGAAGGCCCGCAAGGGTATTAACAATATCGTTATGTGTTTTGTTTGAGGTCCGTAAATAGACAGCAATGAACTAGTAAACCATAAAATGAATTTCTATACTAAGCGACATTTTTCTAAATGGAAAAAATGACAATTAATAGAAATCCGCCCCCTAATTATAACATTCACCTCGGTCATCGAGATGTGCATGTTTGAAGCCGTCCAATACAGTGTCGTAACGTAATTGCAAAACTTGTGATTTGAGTTATAAAAACATATTAATTTTAATTATTTATATTTTATTTATCATTTATATTTCATTGTAAGTAATATTTCGACCCCACTTCATGAGCCTAACACAGTAAAATAACATTTGAAAAAATATGTATTGATTACAACACTTTGTAGAGTGCAATTTGCTAAACATATCTTTAATTAACTTCTTTAATTGAACACTGTCCAACACGATATAAGCATTTCTTTCAAATGGTGATCCTTATAATTGTAGTAGGCCTTACTCAGTTTCATAGAATAAATGTATGGTAGCAGGCAGTGGTGCGAGGTTTATGATTTTATCGTCATTAGATATAGCAATGTTGGACGTAGTTTTATCGTAATAGTTGAACTTTTCACAAAACTTTAAGAAAAATTAAATTATTACATAAACCTACACCTCTTCCATTTCTAAATGTATGCAGTTATCTTTTCAATTTTGTTGGTTAATTATTATATCAATTTTCAAATTAAATTGTTTATCATTGTATTATTGTCCTTTCTAATCTACTCATTCCTCTCTTATTGTAAATTATTAATAAATCATCAAAAAGAATGATGCAGTCTTTGAATATCATTAATTGATTATTTCAATTATTCTTTCGAAAGCCAGAATCAAATTGGTCAGTACCATTTTCTCCGGAAGATAACAAAATACCATTGATCAAATAATGGAAATAAGATAGTATCGTCACTAATGGTGCTAAAACAGCACATACTTGTTTACATTATTTGTAAAGTGAGGTAATATTATAATGTTACAGGAGCCTGCAAGAGTTCCAACCACCAAAAAATTTTCCTCCACTGGGATTCGAACTTAGGTTGTTACAGTTAACACAGAAAATTTTCGGCAGAAAATTTTCCCCCACTGGGATTCCAACTCAGGTTGTTAGAGCCATTCACGTCACCCCTAACATCACCAGCCTCAGAGCTGCACTTAACCTTCCCGACACTTAAAAAATTAACATTTGAATTTGCAGTTACCGAAATGTCAGAGAATTTCATTTACATCATTTGAAGATCTAGTTTTAAAGCGCAGAATTCATTTCATTAAGGGAAAAAAATCATTATTATCGTATTGTAATTTTACAGTGTTCATTCTTGCAATTTCCAAAAATACAGAGAGTTCTCCGAAAATAAGACTCTTGTTTATTGTTTAATCGCCCTTTATTCTATCCGAAGAGAAAAAAGAAAAAAGACGAAGAACAAACTTGAGCCGTTTTTAGAAAATATAGAAAATAAATGTTTAAAAATTGTCTATATTTCACGCATACGAGTAGTTACGCGAAAACTAATAATATTTTCGAAAAATTACACACGACTTTATTAAAAGTCTGTCCTTGATGAACAGATGAAATCAAAGAAAAGTCATTATCTTCAATATTCTGGTTGTAGGAAGACGCAAAAAAGTGAAGTATTGCAATTTTGAAAATTCAGAGAATTCAATGAAAATGAGGCATTTTATAAGCGTTTTCTATCTGAGAACAAAATTTTAAAAAATAGAGCTATTTTTGAGAAAAATTTTAAAATATTCTTGAGCCTGCATATAAAGTACCCCCCCCCCCGAAATCGAAATATCCTTTCCAAATTCAAGGGACGGCGACATCGGCAAGATCAATTATGGAAAGTCAATTGTGGTGAATTGACTTATGGTTTAGCCACTAGGGTTGTTTTGTGATAGACAATTTGCCGTCAACCAATTTTTAGGTCTTAAGGATCCACAAAACGTGAATTCTAAATAAACGAACTTTTAGAGAAATCTATTTTCTTTAGTAAAAATAATTTTTCCACTTTTTTGGTAACAGGGACACATAAAAAGGTTTTCCTGTAAAAAAAATCATCTTTTTTGACTGCACATTACATAACTTTTTCAATTCAACTAGAATGTGAACATATATATTTAACATACTATTCAAGTAGTATGTGAAAAAGTGAAAAGAACCCGTGAATTCGGATTTGTAAATATCTTCAAAGTTAACCTATTTAATTGCTTTTAATTTTTTACCTTTCACAATTGTATTCTAAATATGGAATATTTAGCTTAGGAAATAAGTATTTCAATTACAATTGTTGTTTATAGAATATGAAGGTGTTATATTAGTCCGAGTATACCCGAAGAAAGTCGTTCATTTGTAATTAAATTTCATAAATCAAATTAAACACAACACTTAAATAATATGACAGATTTTCGTTTGCCCGGTCTGCGAACTGAAAGGGATACCGGACCTCGACCAAGATTATTACGTTAATTAGTACTTTAATTAATAGACGACATCAAACCACAGCTCCCAGAACTGAGCTGCGTGTGTCCACAGCAGAGCAGCAGGCCGACGAAGTCTGGGAACCTCGCGTTGGCTCTAAGTCTCCATCCGAGAGTAATTATCATCGTAAATATTTAACACGAGAGAACACACACAGAGACGCAAGGCGCGCTATATCACTATCCGAGATGGTTGCTGCGCGCGCTCGCCCACCGCTTCGTCCGCCCTCTGTACGAGCGTCCGCGCCGCACCGCGCCATCCCGCGCCGCCCCGCGCCAGGCTGAGAGACAAGTGGCGAGAGGAACTGGAGAGCGGGAGGAAAGCTGCCCGAGTTAAGGAGATAAAAGGAGACCTTAATGGGTAGGATGTAAGGTAACGATCGTATTACTGAATATTCCTGATGATTTTCCGACGCAAGTAGCAAAATAATCCCTTCAAAGCGGGTAGCTGAATGCCTTAGGGACCGCGTCTAACTCCCTTTTATAATATGTTGGCGGCGGGGTAGCGTTCTGAGAGCGGCAGACGAAGCGGGTGGTTCGGTCAGGTGCAG
>BLKR01005910.1:0-69776 GCA_011170035.1 Teleogryllus occipitalis
TGGATCAGGGAAACTGGACGAAAAACCTGATCGAGATGGGAGTCACTGACCCACTTGCCTAAAATCTTCAAAAAATTACGCAAAGCAAGACTAATACGTTATAATATGGAATGAACGGTATTCAGATGTACTAAAACTAGGCAAAATATCAAATCTGAATTGTCTGAATATGTTTTCTACTTCCATCAAATAACAATGCCTTGAAATTAAAATAAACAGTGACGAGAACACTAAAAACATCCGCATGTGTTCATGAACAGACGGTCCCATTTGTCCAATGGTCGAGACGCCCTCTGCAAACCAATAGAGTGCTTCACCGACACAGTAAGCGACGTCTTCTACGTACTTGCAGCCTGGAAATTACCTCAGCACCCCCCTCCACCGTTCGATGATCATCACCAATGATTATTATCCGGATGCAGAGCGCTGGCCCGCGAGACCGCAAATATTCTCGAGCAAATAAATAAGCCCCGTAGAACGGAGGCGCCGTGCAGTCGCCACCCGCCCCCGCCGCCCCCACCGCCGCCAGCGCCCGCGGCCGCGTGGGCTGATAGCATCGCCCGCCTGTGGCCGGCGCGGCATATTAAGCTAATAAATCTGGGTGGGCGGCGCCGTTGGGGTCGACCCTGCCGTGTCCCGCGTCTCCGCCATCGCCGTCGCCTCCGCTGCCTCGAACTGTCGCGTTGGCTCTCCCACCACCTTCACCTCCATCACCTTGTTAGTCTCCCTCTCACATTATTCCCCAAGATTTGACTCCGCTATTGTTGGCGCGTCCAATTTCTGAATTTCGGCGTTCCGAACTAGTACTTTTCTACCTACTTGTCACCCGGCTTTTCGTATCCTCTCCTAATAGCTCTCTTTCATTATCATATGTCCTCATCTCTTTTCACCCATCCTCCTGTTCCCGCTTCCTCAGCCCTTCCTTCCTTCCTCCGAACCATCATTCTGAGTTTCTTCCCCAGGCCCTGCCTTTGCCGTTGTGTACTGAACTAGTTTGCGAACGGTTTTTGTTCGAGTAGTGAATTCAAAGTAAGAATTTGGAGCACTTTTCTTGGGACTTTAACTTGACGAGGAGAATAAAATAATTACGTTCGATGAATGAACCATGACTTTGATACAAGAAAATCCTCGTTTATAAAATAAACGAAACACGAGCACTAATTCAACGGCTACTCGCATTTATATATAAAGATAAACCGTCAGGAAAATCAAATAAAATGCTAGAAACCATGGTGAAATGGTCTTTACACCATGCTAAAAACGAATCAACAATCAATCAAGCTTCAATACGTTGAAATATGATTGGTTCAGGTGAAACATACGTTCTTGTTTACGTTCGTCATGAATGCTTGAATGACGTGAATGCTTGTTTTTACGTGTAAATTTTACTGTTAAATTTAAAAAATGACGTAACTTCAAGTTTGCGTTGTGAATGAGGCCTTACGCCGTTTTACCATCTTTTTCCCGGTCGTCATTATTGGCTTCAAAGGCCCCATCTCCTGTAACCCTTGTCTTTGCCTCTGTCCTCTTCACTTCACCTCTATCACCATGTTCTTTTCCCTCTTCTTTTCCACGTTCATTTCCACGTTTATACTCCAGTGTCTGCCTTTGCGATTGCTGGCACGTCCAATTTCTACACTTTCACGCTCTGAACTTCATCTTCCTACCTACACATACCCTGTATTTTCTTACCTTTTTCTAATGAACCTCTTTTATTATCCTCTCCTCACAGCTCCTCTCTTCCATCCTTCCCCCTTAGTTCTCGCCTCTTTAGCCCTAATTTGCGCAATTCCCACTTCCGCCTACTATTTTCTCATTCCTGGTTGTTATCATTGGCTTCTCAGTGCCATCCTGCTGTAACTCTTATATCTGCTTCTGCCCTATTCACCATTGCCACCCTTTTACCGGTTTTGTTGTCTCCGACTCCCCAGTAAGAATTTGCCGTCTTATTGCCTGCACCTACACCGGATTTTCCTTCTTATTTTCTTATGTCGTTTCTACTTCATCCTCTCAATTCGTCTCGTGGCGTCTGCATCCAAAGCCTCAGCCTCCATCATTTTCTCCTCTTTCTCTTTTGCCTCTCTTCCTTCTGTCATCGTCTCCGCGTGTGGAGCTTGTAGACGCTCGGGATATGTGAACGTTTTATCAAAATGTGGCGACTCGTGTCTAACGGTGTTTCGAAGACGAGCGCAAAGGCACGCACAGCTTTGACCGTTCTGAATCATCCCTCGACTGTTTGGACCATGATCTCCTTTTAACTCTTGAAATAAACTGTATATACTCAAACAAACTCGGTTGAGGAACCTGAAAAGCGAATATCTTTTTATCTTTCTTGCTAGAATTGGCTCAATGAAAAATCATATATTCATTTCACAAAAACATGAAAATGTATTAAACAATTTAAAACAATTGTTTATATTGTATAACTTTACCCAATATAAAATTAAACATTTGTCATGACCGTTCCAACCTTATGTCTTCGCGCGCCTTTTCGGCCATCTTTATCCCTCTCCGACGCTGCCGTCCTCAGGTCCAGACACCATCTTCTCTCTTCTTTTCTCGGAAGCTCACTTCAATCACCGTTCATCAAATCAATAAACTATCTGCTGCTAATATTCCAGTCCAATCACTGACAACTTCGCCCAAGCCCTCAATGTCTCTCCAACTCGTTCACATGAAATATTTTAAGCTCCACTGTCACACTTAGAGTTCCAATTTTGATGTCCTCTCAATATCCATTCCCTAGTAGATGATTACAAGTTCCCAAAGAAAAAAAAAACTCCTAACATTAATTGGAGCACGATCCGTTCATGAGCACGGCATCAGTCAGAATCAATGTCTCTCGTATTCTTTCAGCCTTGCAAAGCTCGGTTCTTAATTTCGATTGTTTATTTGCAGATAACATTTGATGTACTTTCGTACCTAGCCAATCTCTAAATTTCTTGCAAAACGAACTAGCCGTATTCACGACTGTCACTGCTTTTTTGGCCAATCCCAGAATTCTATATAGAATTAACTAGCCGTCTCCGCGATTGTCACTGCATGAATATGTTGACCTTGACGACGGCTCGCTTACCGTTGCTATGCTAGCATATTCACATAATTTATCCCCTTTAATTGACGCCATTTATAATAAATATTTGTACAATATTCAGTGACATATTGGTATGTCACACTCTCTGAGGGTGTCGCTTCCTTTCTTCTCTAAACAGGATTAAAGGAAAAGACCAACATGCTACGACCATCTGCATATATTGTATTTGCTGCTGATAGTATGTATACTGATGAAAATCAGGTGCTGGTGGGTTTCATTCGTAACCCGCTGGGTTGTGGCCACAGACGCTCGTTGCCCGAAGAGTATAAAGGAACAGGAATAACTCTCGCCTATTCCAAGCGTGTGTAGGGAGCTTTGCGTAAGTTCATCCACAATCGACTTAGAGTCCGCATCCGCCATGCCTGCTCCCGCCGCAGATTCAGAAGAATGTCAACGTTTTCTCCTCCTGCTCAAACTATCGCCTCAGCGTCGTATTGTTGATTCGTCATAGCACACTCTTCAATTCACCACCTACCTTCGCCGAATCATTTGCCTTCTTAGCTTTGTCTGCATAAAGTCTGTCAAGTATCACTGTGAAAACTTTCGTTTTCTTTGCTGAGATGGCATCGGGAAGATGATCCTGAGTGGTCCTGAGTTTTCTTCAGGAGAGAAGGCTCTTGCCTCCTATCCCTAGCCGTCTTGAAGAGACAAATCGAAGTGTGCGTTGGTGTTTTTCAGTTAATTGAGGATTCAATTTTGTAAGAAACACCAAAATGGCGAGCAAACATTCTTTTCATTTCTTATTTATTTCATAACTCTTTCGAACGTTGTCGATTTTTGAAACCAAAAAATTTGTATATGTGATACATTGCTTTTGGATGAGTTTCAACCCGAGACTTTGGATTAGTGGGCCGACGTAAGAATCAATAGTTCGCAAGAGCCAATGGTCACCTTCTTCTCAACACTCACGGGCATTCTTCGTAACTTCACTTTCACGTCACATTCTCTCCTTTCATCAATATCTTGGACCAATTGCTACACCAGTCTTCTTAGTGTGTATCTTATTTGCTTTTAACACTTTTATATGAGTTGCAAAGTATACAGTTAAATTTTGTAACATCTACTTTTCATATTTCCAAGTTTGGCCTAAGAAACCTCAAATACGTATTTATTGTTGATGAACAACCCATAGTAACGTGGTATTTGAAGATGTCTCCCACACATTTCCTGTGTAAATATAAAAAATTAGCCAAAATTACAATTATTCCATGAATTTACGTAACTTGTAGTGTATTTGTAATTTTGATGAAAATATACGAAAACGTAGATTTTATTAAAGAGCTTCGAGTTTGACTTTCCCGCACATCCCACTGAAATAAGCTAAAACAGTATTTTATTAAAAAATGCTATTTTATCATATTTAAAAATTCAATTGGTGCCTCCAACAAGTTGCTAAGAAAGCGACACAATTAGGGTTAAAAGTCTTCCTAATTTTTTCAAAGATTTTGTTTCATTATATATTTTTTCCGTAATCTCGTGGAGCGGTCACTTCAATTACAGCTCACTTTGTATCTTACTTTTATGTTGACTTCTGTTCAGAATATTTTGGTTTGGTTTTCGTATCTGAATATTACGGTTTTTATTCATTACGTAAAAGGTATAACACAATTGGCAATTAAGACAGCGATTCATTCTTACATTCTTAGTCTTTCTTACATGTCAAGGTTTAGTTCTTTAATGTCATTAATAACTTGTTGTAGTATTCTCCATTGTTTGAACACAATGATTCTGTTCTTCGCCTTCTCCACTTTCTGTGACTTTGAGATTAACTTTCTCTTTCTCCCAACTAACTTGACAGAGCTGGGAATACACGTAGCATTATTCAGGACAAAGAACGCTCATACCGCTTTTGCTCACAAACATTTCGATATTTCGATATTTCTCTCCTCTCTTATTTCATGAAAATTCACTATTGTGTGATTTTTCATCAAATGTTTCACTATGTTGTAAAATACCTGGAACTTAAAACAAACCATCAATTATAAAAATAAAATTTGTAAAATGTTAGCTGTAAAGTTTTTAAATTTGAATCAGACTCCGAATAAAAGGGTACAAAAGTGTCCAAAACTTATTTTTCTCTTCAACAGGGCAAACCCAGCATCTATTTAACCAAGTAATCGTATTAAGCAATGTTCTGGTAAAATTTCCCTAGTTTTTTGGCTTCAAATACTCCATGTAAAATAAATGGAATACACTCAAAAACATTTTATACGCTTTCTCTAGAGAGAATTTTCCCTTTTGTAGTAATTCGTTATGAGCTTACCATTGTTATTTCAATAAATGCAAAATGCATGCTACTTTTTGTTTGTATAGGACTTCATTGTTCTTGGGAGCAAAAATTTGCTTATTAACTATCCGAATACCGCATTACTCCCGTTTAATTTGCGATCACTGTACATGCGCCATAACAAATCAAATAGCTTCCAAAAATTAAATAAAATGAAAGGAAACAAATTTTCGGTTTCTTCCTGAATTTTTTTCTTTCACTTTTAAATGTATACATTAACTTACATACTTTCAAATCGTTCCATGCATTTTCATGATAGTGAACGTCTAAAAATAGTTATTACTATCGTTTCCTTGTACTAATACATTTCATGATTGATGTTTAATTACTAATAATATTCCAACGCCAGTCACTCATCTTCCTACAAACTGTCGTCCATCATCGTCCACCATCGCCCAAAACCAAGTGAAAACTCTCGTTCGACTTTTCCTGGCCGGAGCCAATACACCACCCCTGCCTCCCTCCTGCCCCCACCACTTTCTCTTCCTCCCAGACTCCGCGGGAGACCGCACACGGAACCCGTCCTTATCGACAAGAGCAAACAGCCCCGAGCTATCAATTAACTAGGTTTGTGAATATAAACGTAAAAGTCGGAACCTATTAAAAACTCCACGTGAGTCCATAAAAATCTTAACGCTCGCCGCCTTTTTTTTCGGGCGCTGCGCCGGGAAGAATGCGCGCGGCAGCACGTCCCCCCGAGCAACCCCCCTCCCCCTCCCCCACACAACCTCACCGTGCGGTGGTGTCCAGCACAGTGAGGTCGAGCCATGAAATTACCGGTATTTTTTTTATTTGTCAAAACAAAATTGGCAATAAAACAAATTATCTGCCACACTACTAAATGCATTCTCAGTGTCACAAAGTATTAAATTAGCCACAATAAATTGTATTATTTATTAGTTTTTTTAAAATATAATCACGTACTGATTTAAAATTTCATATTTTGTTATACTGTTGAATGAAGGGTCTTTACGCTAGGAAAAATTAATGTATAAACGTTATATTTTAAACAGAAAAATAAATGTACATTTATACAATTATTCAAATATTCATTGGTTCTTTCAATCTTCGAATTCTTAATTCTCTTTTGCAATCGTCGTTTCGTCAGTTCGTCTTTTCACCTCTCTCCAACTCATCTATTAACAAAATAATCTGATCACCTTTTTACCTATTCACTTACTGACCTATCCACTTCAGATCTTCACTTATTCATCTATCCACCTATTCATCTATCCGCTTAGCTATTTATCCAACCACCTATTACCCAACTACCTATTTATCCGCCTATTCATCTATCCCATTCACCTATTCACCTCTCCAAATATCCACCTGTGCACCTACTCACCAGTTCAATACTCACTTGTACAACTATCCACCTGTCCACCTATTCACATGTCCACCTATTCACATGTCCACCTATTCACATGTCCACCTATTCACATGTCCACCTATTCACATGTCCACCTATTCACATGTCCACCTATTCACATGTCCACCTACATATCCACCTATTCACATGTCCACCTATTTACATGTCCACATATCCATCTATCCATCAATTCACCTGTCCATCTACTCATCTATTCATCTGTTAGTCTACTCATTTACTGATGTACTCGCTTCTTCGTGTACTGGCAATGTACCATTCACGCCTTTGCCTCCTTGGATGTGTGTCTGGGGCCCAGTGCGCGCCGCCGACGCTTAAAGGCTGATGGATGGCAGCGCCAGCGCCGCTCGCCCACCGCGCCGCATTGTGAGCTGTGGAGCAAGTGCTCGCATCTTTACGACTCCTCCACACACTGGCGGCACTTGTTTCGGGCCAATTTTGGGGAAATATTGTCAACAAAATTGTCTTGGGCGCATGAAAAAGTATTGAGACATTCTTTCAAAAATTAAAAATTATTATATTAATTATCATTATTATTGTAAATGATGTTTGACTGATCAAAGAACATTTACTTTTATAGCTTATTTCATGCTTAGTTGAGTCGTAATTGCAAAACAAGAAATATTCCCACGTAAATGCTAAAGGTTACAACTGTGATCAGATAGTGAAATGGAAAGTATAATGACAATTATTATCATTATTATTATTATTATTATTATTATTATTATTATTATTATTATTATTATTATTATAAACAGTGCTTATTCAATATTCTGGCACATCTCATCCATCTTATGAGTAGTCAGGATCTTCTTTACCACTTGTGAAGAACTCCCAAGCATTAAATTGGTTTTTTTCACGGTTTCTAAAATATCAGAAATACAAATACAAAATTACTATTTTAAATCACGGAGTCAAACCATTTAAAACGTGAAATAACGAAAAGTTTAGTTTGCAATTTAAGAGAAATTTCAATTATTATATTTTAACCAACGTACTACTTATATAAAAAAAACTTTTCTAGGACTTACGAGGAGTTCATAAATAATAGTTGTTGTGTCTAAATTTTCCTGAGTTAATTGTAAATAATTGTTATTTGTCTATATTGTTTAAATATGATTCCACTTAAACTTCTGTACAATTTTTGACGTTAATTACATTCACATTTGTGTTCTCGTTTCAGAGATTTACGACGCAAAAACACGAGTTTACATTACACTCTCTTCTTACTAGACTGCTCATCACCATTGTTCCTTGATTTTCATTACTCAAGAAGATGTTTGAATTTTACTGAAGAGGTTGTATTTTTAATTATATCAAAATCTTAGAAATCGTCACGGCGAGATATTGCCCGTAATGAATCGACTCTCTCCAGAGATTCGCCTCATTTGATTGAACATCAAAGTATTATAAAATAAGATGCTAAACTGGATCCTTATCTACCTACATTTAAAATATCATTAAAATAGTTTGAACAACTAGAAGTTAACCGTCAGTTACCTACATTTTGATTTCAGTAGTAATTACTTTTGTTATACTATTAATATGTATGTGTAATATATTGTTTTGTATTGATTTATATTCAAATAATATTGAGATATACAAAATTTCTCTATATTAATATCTGACAAAGATCTTAGCGTCCGGCTTGCTGGGTCAATGGGTCACGATATATTATAATCCTTACTACCTTTATAATGGATTATAGGATTCGCAGACTATACAGCGCTGCTGGGAATCTGAAATAGAATGATTCTATTCCTAGTTCATTACTGTTTGGATTGACTAAATGAAAGATAACTTTCTTTTCTAAAGAACAAAATTTAACAAAGTTTATTGTTACCTTTTTAGCAAACAATTTAGTGAATTTAATAAAATGATTTGATGTTATGCCTTTGATCAAGATATCTGAATTTACAGTTTTATACCGCGATTAACTTATCTATTCTTCGTTGATGTCCCTCGTAGACTTCTCAGTCGAAATATCTTGCGAGCTTGCCGTAGTCCAAAGTCCCAAGAAATCCTCTTCTGCCCCTATCCAAGCTGGTCTCAAACTATCAAAAGTATCAGTCCCGATTACGTCCTATGACATAGTCCCGAAATCTATTACTCGATTACCACTCCCGACAAAGTCCCAATTTATGCATCAATATTACTTCCACATGCAATATCTGCAATATCATTTACTGTCCTTAAAATTTCACGATCTGATAACCCGATTCTGACTATCTGTATTATACTCGTTCCCTCTCACGAACTTACGATCAGTTCAGAAACGCAATGCCGGTCAGAATGAAATCTTCCTGCATGATTCACCCTCGAAGACTTCGTATTAAACTACCTTCCTCTTTTTTCATAACATTTGACCGTCCTTCTCTCACCCAGCCAATCCATACGTTCGTTATATTTTGGTGTAGCTGACCTTTCGATCGTCTAAACTTCTTCGCCCAATCCCAAATTTTCTACTTTCGGCATCCAGCCACCTCTTAATGCATTTACAAAAAAACAAAAACTACATTGTTTATTCACGGTCGTTGCTAAGCCCTTGCTCTCGTGATATTTCCTAATGCATGTTCCACCATATAGTCTACAAATAAATGTTAGTTTATTTTCATGTGACATATCGGTATGTCACAATATGGATTTCGTTTCAAAAGTGTCAAGGAAGTGGTGCGCAAAAAAGTAGCTTTTGCTTGCATGACGTTTGGAAATAGTTGTTTGTTGGGCACGAGATCCGTCACAGACGCTTTTCTCTAACAAACAAATCACCGGTGAATGTCTCACAGCGCAATTCTCTTTCTGTTGCAGAAACAGAAAGAACGATTGTTCGCAAGATAGGGCGGGAAGAACCATGAGAAGTGGCCTTGTCATAACTGCACACAACACCGTTGTGACGCGTATCGTGTTCACCGCTTTCTCCTGCATGGCAGGTGCAACAACCTATGAGCAGGTGTCGTGCGTTTTCAGCAGGTAGCTCCTGAATTATGCATAAAAATCTCATGAGTGAGGAAGTTTTATCTTCATTATGTTCACGAATGTATAAATTGGATCGTTTCCAGTCATTTTGAATGTGATTTTAGTATTTCCTCATTTTTAAAGGTATTCCGTGTTGGAAATCATGATATCTACTATATTATGTTCCTCAGGTAACAAATTTATACATATAACCTCAATTTCCTACCCTATACGTATTCCACAGTCCACAAAATTTGTAATAGGATTTAATATTGTTTCGAACTTTTACGATAACTGCATTTACGTCGTTGACCCTGCAGTCTTTTTATATTATTTAGCAATATTTTGATAATATAAACATGAATAGATAATATTGATTTTACTGTGTAGATAAATATTGAAGTTCATATTGTATAACAGATGTATCAGATAAGTAATTTTATTCATTGTCCTCAACAGTATTTGAACTGACGCTCGAAATTCAAATGCACCACGTTGTATTAATTTTCAAATTCACCGCCTATTTTGAGAAATGATTGTAGGGGCAGTTTGAGTTACGTTTGTGAACCTGATAGTAGATAAATGTCTGGCAAGTTATTATTTCGATTATAATTTATGTCTATACATTCAACATCAACAAAACATGGGGGAACATGACATGAAGCAATGCATAACAATATTATAATATATGTCAACAATTTATCAAAAATTAAATAGTATAAATATGTCTTTGAGGAATACATTCTTACGGAAATGAGAATAGTGTGTATTGTGAGTAAATATATGATAGTTACATTTAAAAGGTTCAAATTAATGATTCCATTAAAGATTATCTTTTTCCAACTGACCTTATTTGAACTTTCTGAAAGATCCATCTACATAATTAAGAAGCGCTTTGTTATGTTTGCAATTAGCATTCTTTTCAGAAACCCTTGCCAAATCCAACCGATCTATTGACGCTCGAACTTGTTTCGTGGTATTTCCTGCGGCGTCTTCACACCGAATAATTTATTACTGAACTCAACGCACGGGCTCGATCATATAAAATTCTACATGTGTACTCCACACGAAAACATGAATTCCATGCACCCCAGAGATCCAAGGGCTTCGTGATGTTTGCTTTCCGCTTGCAGACGAGTAGCTGCGGCTGATGAAAATCTGCTATCCGCGAACGACTCGTTCTAGTGTGTGATTGAGAGCCGAAATGCTCACTGAAGTGGAAGCCGCTAAATTATTCGCGTGGAGTATTCGCGCAGAGAGCTCGGTCACGTGACGCGAGCATGCGTAACTACAGTGTTGCCACTAATATGGGCTCATGTATGATGGAAATAAGAGTGAGAATTAACCAGTTCGTTGATTAAACAACAAAGTGTGGTGCTCGTTCTTCTAAAAGCATTTTTTATGACTGGTTGCTTTGAGTCTTCGGCCGCTTAATGCATTCTGTTGCGGTTTTATAATTTTTTAAAGGAGTGTATTGATCTTCTTTTCACCATTATCAACGGAAGAATACACAGTATAGAACCCTTGAGAGCGGAACATTTTCAGTTAAATAACGTTCTATAAGAACAGTGCATTCATTTAATACTCATATGGGAGACATGCCATGAGAAATAAATCATATTCTACTTAGATATTTATAAACACGTTGAACCCAAATCAACACTTCACAATGAGCCATTATCTGTTATTCGGGTTGGCATTTCCAGTAATTCAACAAGAGACCTAAAGTACTTCCAAAGATAACCAAAAAACACTATGATCTAAAATTGAAAAGTCTAATTGCACATTAATAGATTTGCAGGATCCAATTGATTATAGAGTACTGACAACAGAGACGAGGGTATCAATGATCGTTTTGTCAGCTGCAAATATATATTATCTTGTTTTGACCGCATTCGAAATAAACTCATCGTTACTATGATCGTTTCCAGTAACATATTTTGTGAAGCAAATTGTACGACTACTCCATAATAGATGCTAGTAATAATGATAAGTGGAATATTATTGCGAAACAATAGGGAGAGAGCTGGTAGAAATCAAGGAAAGCCTGTCGGAGAGGAACATTGTTTTCCAAAATTCCAAAAAGGTGTATCCGGTTCTGAATGGTAGCAGACAGACGTGGAATGAGAGTGCGTACGCTACTACACATGCGGCAGATCACATTTGGCCACAAGGGGTATTTGGGAGGGGTTTCCTGAGCACAGAATAGATACTAGTATCTATTCTGAGTCCTGACTATGATTCGTGAAGATCATTAGTTCCGGTCCGGTTTGCATTCATGTTCGCCGTAGACAATGCAGCGAGCAAAGTGCTCCGATTTACGTTTCATTCATTCTTGCGAAATATTGAACTGTGCTATTCTTTGGGTAGGAAATTTTGCGATAAATAAAATTGTATAATGATCAGGATAATAATGGAACAATGGGTAAATAGGTTCTGGAACAGTAAGAATCAGAAAAAAAATCGTCATCCCCTTTGTTCATAATTACTTTCGACAGAACTCGCCTTCACATATGCACGTTAATGTACGAGGAAATACATTTAGGCTATATTTTTAAGCGTTTAAACCGCGGCCTGAAGCCATGGCATCAAAACCTTGGCTTGAGTTCCAGCGCATCCGAGACTGCCCAAACGATCGTTTGTTCGATCACAGCTCAAATTCTTCTTAGACACGCAACAAGTCCCCTGTGATCCATTAACCAAGCAGCGTTTCGCATTTCTCTGCTAGAGACAACATTCGATTTGTTGCTCCCGTTACTGTCTCAGTCACCCGGTCCTCCCCAACCGTACAGCTGCTCGCTGTCCGCTCATCACCGCGCCGGCTCATCCCCACACTCTCCACACTCACGTTCCGATTATCAGCGCAGCATTCGAGCGATTTTGATTGGTTGTTGTTTCCAGGCGCGCTCAGATTACTAGTCCCGTGAGTGTAGTGCATGCTTTCTTTCCTCTGGAGGTGGCGATGATCTTCCCCCGTCAGATGATATCAGGAGCCGGCCTACCGTCGGCTAGCGAAGTTTTCCCTAATTCAAATATCTCCAGCCAACGGAGCACCGTCCCAGCCGGGGGAAGCAGTGAGCAACCGACCGGTCTCCCGACTTGTGTGGAAAAGTAGCGCATGTAAGTGTAAGTGTGTGTAAGTAAGGGAAGAGTATAGGACAAGGAAGAGGAAGGAAAGATCGCGTGCTGCCCGAGTCCCATTTGCTCCTGGCCTGTTTCGTGCTGCTCGGGCATTAATCTTGTATTGATCAGAGATACCACGTGAAACTACGGATCAGAGCACACAGCCGCTGAATTTCTTCTCCAGGCAGTGAGTGAGCTCCACCTTACCGTCTATCTGGTGTCTGTAATCCTGCCACTACTGTTACTCGACCCTAGGACTTCCCGGTTAGAGGCACTGCAGTGACATCAATTGATGTTTTGAACCACCTCTCCCGGCAGCATTCAAGCGATCAAGCATACAGCGAACATGTGACAATGCAGGAAAACTCTGTCACATCTACAATTGACTTTCGAATACGACATAATTCGTGATAAATATCATTCAATGAACCGTGCGCCGACGCAGCCCAGATGAGTGGGTAAACATTCTGCCAATATTTGGCAAGAGAGCGAAATAACGGGAACACTATTCCAACCAAAGTGACGCTATCATAATATTCACACCCTGAAATCAATCACATTACAAACTGGGAGGTTTTAGAGAGACCGGCAGGGTCGTCGTCCCGACGGTGGCAGGATTTTCGACTTGGTAGGTCGAACTCAGCCGCTGTCTGGAGAAGAATTCTAGCGACTGGCTACTCAAATCGGTAGTTTTGTGGTTTCACCGATTAACACCAGGCGAACGTCGGAGGAGTACCATAACAAACGAACAACGGACTGCGAGTGATCTTCGCTTTCTCTTCCTTGGCCTATCCTCATCCCTTACACACACTACACTACCAAACATGTCGGGAGGCGAGTAGGGAATGCAGAGTTCGCTGGGGTGGGGCGGTGCCTCGCTGGTGGGTCATACCTGGTTAGGAAAAGCCCAGCAAGCCGACGTGTAGATAGGCGCCGGATCTCGCCATCCAGCGGGAAAGACGAAGCCCCACACCTCACAATAAAAACACACACTACACTTACGGGACTAATGAGCTTAGCATTTGACGCGCCCGAAATCAGTAATAAATGCATCAAATATTACACGATTCACAGTTTTGCCCACCCATTTTTGACCCCACGTGATTTTTGATGTGTTTTTTTTCCATATTATGTTTGGTCCTCTTGAAACAGTTTGGTTTCGGTCAAATTCTCCTAAGACAGGCAACAATCCGTCTCGTGGCCCATTGACCGACGGGCGTTTCGCGAAGAGCCCTTCTCAAGGTGCCGACATCCGGATCGCTGCTCCCGTTACCGTCACCTGCACCAGCCGCTGCGCCCCTCGCGCGCTCTCCGGCGCTGCCTCTCGGGGCGGGGCGTCTCGGGCCAGCGAGAGAGCACTCGAGGGCTGGCGTCTAACGGGAAGGCAGCGAGCAGAAGTATCCTCGCGGGACGGCATCTGCCATTGAGAAGTGAATCCACGCCCGGCCCACGCCGGTCCAGTTGTTCCAGGCGACTAGTGGGGCGGCGTCGGCTTTCCTACTCTGGGTGATGATTTCGTATCCTGGTGGGTTATGTGCAAGGCTCGGATTCGAATGACGTGTCAGCTTTTTATTGGTGCATTCTAAACGTTGCTAACTTGTAAATGAATCTTTGTCCCGACATACAGATGAGAGACATGTGTAGTTATTAGGTAATTTTTGTCATTTTTTGCCACTTTTCAATTTTCGGGTCAATTTTTCGACCTTTTGTGTCATTTTTATCATTTTATTACCTTTTCGTCTTTTTTGTTTTTGAATGTTACATGAATTACAATGACATAGTTTTTTTGTATCATCAGTTCATGAAGAAATTCACTTCTAAATTTATACGGATCTTCCGTAAGTTCCGTAGCAACCTTTCAAAACTGACGTTTGGAAGATCGGAGCTAATGATTTTATTTCCTCCTAAAATAAAGACTTTGTATTAAATACAATTTTTTATAAATCCATTTTATTTAAAATTATAACATTCGTTAAATAAATAAACATTTTCATACAAATTTTTTAGCATTTTAAAAATAATTAGATAATTTCCCCCTCACTTTGAAGTCATTTTATAGATCATTTTCAAAGAAATTTTAGGTCATTACGATCCTAGCCCTCCTTATGTGGAATAGGTGGGTAAAGCGGGCTTGCAGTATGTTTTGAAGAGGTTCTCCCATCATTCCATAGAAGCTCCATCAGTCATATTACGTCACCATCGTAATCCATCACCCATCTGCCTACACAATGATCTCAATTAAGGCCGAAACCAAATGGGACTGAGGATATTAAAGCATATTTCACTCTAAAGTGTGCGACCAATAGTGTAGTGATCAGACGGATAAACTTGCGCATCTAGGAATACGGTTTCAAATCGTTGACGATTATTGTGACATTTATGGTCGAAAAGTGAATTCGCGGCAAACTTTCTCGACGTTTATCCTTTTTTTGTCTTGGATTTCAACATAGCTCCACCATAATTAAAAGCAAATGCATCCTTACCCATTATCCATTCATCTTAAGTTATGGACGAAGGACTAATGGCTGAGAATAATAATAAATTAATTGAAATAATATTTAAATTAATTCATGTAGATAAATAAATATATGAAAATGAATCATCTTGGTATGTTTGAAATTAATTTTCTTTTCCCACGAATTTCTTCTTTTACCAACTTGCAGATGCCAAACTTACCTGGTTGAAACCTCAGTTTCCACTAGCAAGAGCTACTTACTCCAAAATTCGGCGTCTATTTCGATTCTCTCTCTCTCTCTCTCTCTCTCTCTCTCTCTCTCTCTCTCTCTCTCTCTCTCTCTCTCTCTCTCTTTCGCTCGCTCTCTTTCGCTCTCTCTTGCTCTCTCTCGCTCGCTCGCTCTCTTTCGCTCTCTCTCTCTCTCTCTCTCTCTCTCTCTCTCTCCGTTATTGGAAACAATTCAAACCGTAAGCTACAATAAAATCGGTTTTCCACCTTTTGAAGTCATTTGAAACAATTCAACCATATACTACACAGATAATTGATATTTAAGCTTGAAAAAAATATATCCAATAATTGAAGAGGGTCTATGGTTATTCAAATTTTGAGCATTAAAAGCAAAAGAGCATATGTTACATATAGGTTTTTACTTTTCCTCACGTTAATATAGTACAGGATTAATTTTCCTCTCATTAATATATTTACTATAGTATAGGGAAGAAAATTATTGGAATCACCGCAACAATATTATCTCAAATACCTGTCGTCAAACGCATGCTTAACGTTCTTTTAAGTTATAACCTAGCAGACACGTTAGAATTAAGGACCATTAGGTATTTTCCAAAGATGATTAAGATTTGTGTAGGTGTAGAGAAGATACATGCAATTTTGTACTCGTTTTGAATATATGGAAGAATGGTGTAACGTATAACCCTGTTGGATGAAACTTTTAAGCTCAATGTTGGTAAATATGTCAGGAGTAAGATGCTTTTGTATTGTTCCAGAGATCAGTAAGATATTAAAATATCCACACTAACCCTTCTTTTCAAGAGAAGATTTCTCTGTCGTGTGAGTAGAATTGAAGATTTTGCTTGGCCAAACACAAATTTGGCTCATCGTTTCTTGTACAGTTTTTAAATAAAATAAGTAAAACGAGCGCGTTTTGCAGAATTTGAGATAAGTTTAGAAGGCACACTTAAAAACCTTAGAGCTCATACTTGCTCGGGAAGGGGAAGGGTCCTCGATTGTTATTGAACTGTACTGTCACTGAACTGTATCAATGAATGATGAAAGAGAACGTAAAGATTTTACGAAGCTATCGGGAAGCGCAGGACTTCAACTGTTATAACGGCCAAAAAATCAACAAAAGAAAAGACGTTCTGTTCCAAGCACCCAGCGTGACTCATTTAGAGTTGAATTTCAGCTCATTCTTATGAATAGCTGTTACACTTTATTTAAAGCGTCCCCTTCCAGTTTACGCTTAAAAGCAGTACTTGAATAACATCATCAATGAAGAGAATTGGGTACGCAATTAATGCGAGCCTGCAACACGTTTTTTGTTTAGTACCTTTTCGAGAAAAAAATATTCATTATTTCCGCATTTTTTCTTCAGGTGCTTCTTAAGTAAGTCTTTCCCTTACTTTCAAGTAGCTATTGTCTCATTCATAGCATGCCGAACCCAGCTGGCTCAGTCCCCAGAATTCTACTCGCAAAAGAGCTACTTGCAACGAAATGCTCGAATGACCATTCACTTAGAGTAATCCAACACGGTCGCCAGAGCTCCGTGATCGCTAAAGTTTGCAGCAGAAGCGCGCCCTTGTTAGCAGAAACGTTATATACAATAACAAACAGAAGTAGCCGGTGTAAATACAGGTTCTAAGAGTTCTCGAATACATACTGCACGTCTAGCAAAGCAACTTTACGTTGTTGTGGATAAAAACTATTCATAAATATACACGTCCGCCCACATTTCTCAGCTGAGCACATTTCCTTATGAAGTACTGTTTTAATTTTAGTAAAGTCCCTTTTTATATTTTCAATATGTAGATATAATGTTCAACATAGAATCGACAGTTCGATGTATCATAAACTGAACAGTTTTGTACTGAAAATAACGACAGAAGAATGAAGAAATGAATGTGTATGCATGTTATTAAATCTCGATGAGAATCATTCAGGTGTATTTTGGAAAAAAGTTAATTGATTTTTCCTTTTTTGAACTTTGTGTTGCGCTGCTAAGTATTCAATTACAATTTAATATTATTATAAGTAATTTTCTCTTGGTTTGTTTACCTGATGTGAAACTTTCACTTCTTTCACCACGAGCTACTTACATTTCATTACTGCAAACCATCGCTCATTGCGAACAATCGAACTCAACGTGCGGTGGTCAGGCATATATGTGGTAAAGCTGCACTCACTCTGCGACTGGATATTTAAGAAAACAATATCCTGATAAAGTGCACTTTTTCATGACGAAATCAAACAATACTTCTGAAGCAATGGTACTTCAAACACACGAAGAAACATTCATACGTAGGCGCGTACATGCTATTTGTCAAGAAAAGCAATTCGCACGACAAAGAAGAGAAAACACCGCGTAAGCAGATAAGCGAATCTTATGTTATAGATTTATTTATTTATTATAGAATTATAGATTTAATATAATCTTTAAAGAATGTTGATTCGGTTCTTTTTGTGAAGAATTGTTCATCTGTTTATTCTTCTGAGTATTACTTTCAAGATGCAGTCATCTTTCCTTTATTTTAAATTAATTTTTTTTACTCACCAAATGCCTAACTCAAAAACCGAATTTCCAGACATTCAATAGAAAGTGGTAGTACTTACATTTCCCTGATTCGTTCCTAGGAAAGGAGCATGGTTAGTAGAGATGCTGCCACTCTGTACCGAAGAAATCATTAATCAGAGTTTTTAAAATTTTTCAAGGGCATAACACACGTAAAGCAGTGGAATAATGCACAAATAGTATAAATACCTGCAAATGCTTGTGAACATTTAACGGCTGTTTGTCATTAAATTATATGCCATTATTATAGGAAAATGTTTCACTACTCTGTTTAGATAGTCCGTTTTTCTTATACACATATAAACTGGAGAGTATTCTATTACGTTTAGGATGATAACTTTGTTTTTTATTGACGTTTTGAATTTTATTAAGCCTTACATTCTATATTTTAAAATGTATCGAATTCCCTGCCACCTTCAAGCATTCTGCTCCTTCAGATGTGCAAACACCACGGAATACGACACTCTTCCATACAAACACTCATTATCCTCTCGTCTCGCGAAGGTCGTGTATGACGTGTCTAGCATCATGAACATCACTCGGTACACTCCGTAGTCAAGGAAACTAGCACACATACATATAAATACAACGAGGAATGACAGAAAAATGACAGAAAAATGTCATGTCAAACGGCCATCTGAATGTGATTGAAGATAATATTCTTGTAGCTTTCCTCATTTGTTTCAAAGTAACGATTTCTTGTTTATCAGATGGCAAAACGAATTCTGAGACATTCAACATCCAGACATACATTTCAACTTTCCAATTCCCCGTTTCAATCCGAGCAATCGTTTCCGCCAAGCCGGTCACAGAACCGCACCCACTCCGTTACCGGAAACGCACCACCGCGTCGCCGCGACTCGAACCCGGGGCCAGCCGGCTCGCCGGCGCCGGGGCACCTGCGCGGAGTCACGCGCGTCCAGTGATCCGAGACGCTGCCAATGAGGAAGCCCCCGCACCGGAGGAAGCCGCTCTCCAAATAGGACACGACAAAACACACACACACACACACGAGCCCGCTGACTGGCCCTTGTGGGACTCCTCCAAGACCTTATCACGCGGTCGTTATTCCCACCCGAAATTGCCCCGGACGCGGCCAACCCATTACTAGCACCTCGCGACCTAATGGAAAAAAAAAGAAACGAAGAAGAAAAAAAAAATAAGATGGAAAACGTAGGCAAATAATTTACGTCTTTATCAGGGTTCTTTGTTTAATTAGAACGTGGACGTGCGGTGGGGAGTCGCTCGGTTCTTAAGATGCGCACGTGATATTTCTCTCCACGTGGGTCTCCGTGGCGCGGCGTGGCGGCCGCGCTTCTAGTCTAGGGGATGCGAGGCCGTGATAGGCCGAGCAATCGCCTGGCGGCGGTTTGTTACTCCGGCCAGAGCCATATACAATAATATCAGGCGAATATTATCGGCGAGCGCCCATTACGAGCGAGCGGCTATGCCCGGAATGTGGAGAGCGCTGTGCTGCTAACTGGCCCCGCAGCGAACGGTGCGATGGCGGTTCCCGACCGGCACTTGTATGTGTGTTCTGGAACATAGAGCAGTCAACGGGGATGACGGGCCGGGCCCTGGGTTCGATTTCTGGAGTGCACTGCGGAAGGGCCTGTGGCTAGTTGTGGTCTGGTTGCGCTTGGAGAGATAACGTGGACAGTGGTTCGGGATGGGCAGAAACGCGGAAATAATGCTGTAAATTCAAAAAAGTATTTGGATGAGATGTCAGGATGTTACAAACGGTACGGGAGGGGAGTCGCTAAATTCGTCTTCCATGTGATGTTTTTAAAATTATAATTATTTGATTTATAATTTTATTCTCAACATTCCTAATGCATTCGTAATCAAGCTAATTCATGTTCATTGATGTATTCCATAACTATATTAAAATATTAACACCACACTTTTTCCATTATTGCAGAAAACTATGATCTTCTGCAATCTTCATTGAAAAATAATGCAAATTGAATATTTAATTTGCCGTAAGAAACTCGAAACTCTACAGTAAAAGCCGATGAATAATTTATATTGTTTTGAATTATGGGAATAAACCTATCACTTTCCAAGTCTAGTGTTTTCTATTGTTATTTGAATTGAGAACTTTTTATATGGCGTAAAACACGTTGAATGTTTTGAATTTTTGAACACGTTAAATTTTCGATCTTCAGATTTAAAATACTCTTTCAGATGTTTCTGAATGGCAGACAAGGGTAATTTTCTTTTGTAATATATATTTAACGACTTCCACTTCACTGCCAGAATACTTAGATAAGTAATTACAGTGAGTCTCAGAGTCAGAAATATTCCAGAAGAAACATTCTCTATTCAACCTAGTGGTGTTACAACAGCACTGTTTCTTGATTTATTTCTATCTTATAAAATTGTCTAAAATTTAGTATGTTCAAAGAAGATGAGACCTAAACCATTTTCAACATCCTTGAATCTATTCGAGCAAAAAAAATAAGAAAAAAAATGAACAGTTCTTTTACATTTTCTTTGTAAATGACATTAACATTTTTCGACCTACAACTTTTTATAAATTCATTTTAATATTAAGGATTTCATATAATATTCAAATTCAGTAACACCGAATGATAAAGATGTTTCAAATTCAATACAATGCATTTAATTAACCGACTTTTGGATCCGTTTTGGACTTGTGATATTTTCAAATCATTTGCAAATTCAACAATCCTTGCTATTTTACATGCTTTACTTTTCCGCGTTTCGTTCGTCGTGAACCACTGTGTCCCGCCCGAGGGCCCAGTTGGCGGATTCCTGTGCTGTATGTGCGATGATACGAGAAGTTGAAGGCCCCCCACATCGCTGGCGCATGCTCCGGCACTTGATGAAATGCTCTGCAGTAACTGACGCTTGCCGGTTCACAAATGTTACAGATAAAGATAATGCATCAATCCGTGCAACCTGTTTTCACTAACGATCAACTTGTACTGCCCCAAACAATTTAAAAATTGGTTGTGCTTATTTTGCATGGCAATCTTTGTTTGGAAGTAAAAAAAAGAGAAAATCGTGTTTTCGATGTCATCAATAAACGGAGAATAACGATTTGCTCTTTGTTAAATATAATATGACATGTGAGTTTTGTTATCTTACGGAAATTCAGTTTTAAGTTTATAATGCGTTAATGAGATTCATTGTGTATACAATATCGAGAAGATATATTATTCTAAAAAATATTATTATTATTATTATTATTATTATTATTATTATTATTATTATTATTATTATTATTATTATACTATATAATAATAATTATGATTATGTGCATTATGTATAAATATCATCGAACTATGCAGTACTCGAAACGTTGCTAATATTGCCAACAAGGTCTGTACTCCAAATTTAAAAGAAGGGGGGAAATGACATTTTTTACTTTTCTGAAAGCGGTAGAAGTACTAGGGAACGTGAGTAAAATGAGGGAATATTCATAAACTCAGGAAGAACATTCATAACATCTACGAGATTCTTTTGAAGATACTATTTTAATTGATTTATAACAAATTTATCTTCCAAAAATTTAAATGTTTATGTATTTTCCATTTTTAAAACAAGAGGGTACCAATTAATGTTTTCAATAAGTAATAAAATGTAAAAAATTACTTTTAAAAAGTGTTGGGGAGAAATCTATTTCGGGAATATAACTCTTCTATAAGTAATTCTTCAGATTTAAATTTCATCTGGCAAAATAAATGTTGTATAATTTTGATAGGAAATCAACTTGTTACACTACACAAGTGTTTTACAACATTCTTACAAAGGTGTACATTTAACTGTGAGAAAACTACACAAGATACGCATAAAAGTGAGCTGAAGACTTTCATTTGTTTAACTTACACGAAAATACCGTTCTCCGCAACTCTACGAAATCTCAAGAGCCCTTCAAGGCAGAGGAAAATGTGAAACAAGTGTAGGACAAAAGTAAGTGTTCAAAACAAGCCATTCTAGGCAGGAAATTTCCGAGAAACATTTTGGCAGCATAGCCTCCCGCCACCAAGGGCATCTACCGAAAACAAACACTCGTCACAACGAGAACAAACAGTTTCATACCGAAATACCAACGGCACGAGGTCCTTTGACAGCTACGAGTGGCGGAGAAAAAACTGCTATGTAATTCAACACGTGTGCTCCGAGTAGAAAAGACGGTCGACGTGCCGGCAGCGGAGGCGGCGGCGAAGGCAGCCAACAGACTTCCCCCCGGTGGCCCGCTGGTCCAGTGGTCCGGTGGTCCCATGGTTCGTGTGTGTCGCAGCCTCTCGTAATCCCAGGTAATGACACTTAACACCGGGTCCAGTCCTCCGAAGTGTCCCGTCGTCAGATGCCACCCCTCGTGTGTGCCTCTCAACTCTCTTTCCGCCGAACCCTCAGGCAAATGTGCTTCTCAACGAAATTTGACACCGACTCACATAAGAAGTGCGTTGACCCCTACTCTAATCTTCATCATCGGAGAATGTCCACGAGGCTACAGAAATGGCCGTTGCATGTCGTCCAGCTATATAAGAGACTTTTCGGAGGTGTTCCCACTCGTTCCTTTTTTAGTTCCTATTTATTTATTTTTTACTCTTTCCGATGCGAGCGCGGGCGAACGGGCGGGCGTGCTAAGGTATGAAGAGATTCTTTAAGGGGGAAGCCATATTTATTTCCCTCTTTGGAGACGAGAAGCTCAAAAATTGAAGCGTGCGATAGTAGATGGAGGGGCTTCATCTCCTCTTCGGATCTCGGATTCGTTCCGCGCAACGAGATGACTCACAAAGGCCCGCATTGGAAACAAAGGGGACAAAAATAGGTACCTTCAATATGATGAAATTTGCAATTAAAGTTTCGAAGGTCTGTATTCGAATCTCAACCGTGAGGGGTTTTCAACATATGTAGAGCAGGATCGAAAACTATCACATCCCGGATAAAAATTCTACAGAGGGACTTTTGTGTCCTATGAATATATGCGAATAAATAAAAGAAGTCATTTTTGTCAACATAGTACCTCTTTTATTACATAAGAACGGCAACAACACCGATTCAGAATTCCCACAATTTTATGAATGTATGTAGTCTAGTTAATAAAATGGGTGCGTATAGAAAACTTACTGTGATATGAGGCACTAAAAATGGATCATTAGTTATTTAGAATTTTTTGTTATCTTATTTAAAATACTTTTGTTATTCAAGGATATATTATATTATATTATATTAGCTGGATATTTTTTTAGAATAATGTCACATCCTTGGGTCACATTCGTTAGAGCATTTACTTACAATTCACATGCAGATAAGATGGAACGGCCTGTGAAGAACATAAGTTGCGAAGTTGAATAAACATGAACACAAGAATATGACAATGTCACGTGATGTGAATAGTGAGGGCTCATTGACTCCTTGTCAGTGAACGTGTAGGAGACGCGTCATCGATATCTAACTTTTCAAAACATCGATGTTATTCACATCGATTTATTGAAGACGTTTTCATAACATCAATGTTTTGAGCTCGATGTTTTTACTTGTTTTTTAATTAAAAAAATAATTAAAAACTACAATAATTTTCACAAATCGATAAATTGAACATTCTTCAGACCAAAGTTACCTGAAGAGGAAAATACGTTCGTCGATTTAAAAAAAATATAGTTACTTTTTAATTACGCAATAAGGTAACATCGATGGTTTAGTTCCGAGGTATTTTGAACATCCACGTTTCGAAACTTCGATGCTTTATTGTCAATGTCGCGTAGCAAGTGTTGTGTGGTGTGGGGTGGTGTTGTGGTTGACGCCTCGCGCGAGCTGCCGTTGTCCACAGCGCGCAGAGAGAAGGAAATGACCTGACTTGGAAGGTGGCCTGTTGGCGAGGTTTTGCACCATGTAAAAAACTAGAGTGATTATTTTGGATTCTGTTTTGTAAGTGCATGCGTTTTTTTACTTTTTTAACGCCAAAAACACTTACAAATCTGTGCTTAACGTACTTTGGGAAGAAATGAATATTGTGCACATTTTCTTAAATTCTGGAATCTCTACACTAATCTATATACAAGTGAAATTCTGAATATAGATGGAAATGTGCATTTTTGGCTAGAATTGATAAGAAAAATTCGCTCCAGTGTCATGAAAACTATTTGCAAAGCAAATCAGCAATAAATTTCCACTATTATCCCTCATCGTGCCTTTCGTGAATGAATCAACTTTGAAAACGACAATTGGAATAACTATGTTACCCACAGAACTCCAAATGACGTGAAAAAATAGGGAAGTTACTTTTTTGCCTGGAAGATATTGAAGGGACTATCTCAACATTCGCTGGAAGGATCAGGGAAACTGGACGAAAAACCTTATCGAGATGGGGATCATTGACCCACAAGCTGAGGTACAATACTTGCTACAGGTTGTTTAGAATTATGTAGTTCAAATAGTTATTAATACATTAACAATGTTAAAATTAAAATTATTTTACTTTTTGATATTCGGTATAGTCTCTAATTGTGTAAAAATAGTTATGCAACAGAAACGTTAGTAGGAAATGTTAAAAGAAAGTAGTTTAAATAAGTTTCGGTAAGACGAGACAAAAGAGGTGTTTTTTAGCGGATGACAGATAATGTGAATTTAGTACAATAAACGGTAAAATTGAGATATTTCTTTTTTTCTGCGTGCAATTCGTTCTTGCTTTTATTATTTAGCATTGTCACATGTATTGCTAATTAGAAAAAGTAATGATTAAGGATGCACTTAATCATTAATTTTAACAGAAATATAAAGGTTAATAGAAATATTAAAGGTTTAAAAACCTATATCAATGCGTGTTGGTTTCATTTCTATTGCGTATTCTATTGTTCATTCATATGCGTATTGGTACATAGTTTCATTTCTTTTCATAATATTCTCAGCAAAAGTTTAAAAAAAATTGTTTCTAAATTAAACAGCATTATTTTTTTAAAAAAGCCTAAACAACTTATTACGAAGTTAATTCGTAGCAGCATACTTTTTATTCGCGATATATTCACAATGGTGTTAATTCAAGAAATATTGTGTTGTTGATTTTTTCACTATAAACATGTAAACTAAAGTCAAGAATATGTCTAAAATTAATTTAGATTTGTTTTGAAATAACACACTTCGCCATTTCGAAGGCCATGATGACCACATTCGAGAATCTAACCTTCAACGTACGTCAAACAAGTTGCGCACTCATCCACGAGATGTACATCAGCTACTCGAACACATGTAGCAAACTGTAGACAAACAAACAGTAAGCAAATAATGTTCACAGTACTAGAGAGCGCTACATGCAGACTTCGGCCAAAAGTCTACAAGACAGCATTTCCTCGCCAGCTACCTCCGTCCACTCAGCAACTCCAAGAAAGCAGTGCAAACAACGAAATCATCTTTTACGTGCCTCGCCGCCGTCGCTCAAATGTTCATCTTCGTTTTTCCCACTCGAATTCAAGTTACCCATGTAAATCAGTAACTCTCGTGTACAAGTGGCGAGGAATCCGGTTGGAAAGACAGTAGCGCGGGAAACAGGTGTGAAGGCAACTGCTGGGCTCCGCGAGTTCTGAAATTTCAGGCCAATCACACTTTCACGTAATGACTGTCAATGTACAAAGTACTGAAATTGCAACTAATAGTCATATTTACGGAAGTGAATTTCTGTGTAAGCTTTCATTTCATTTACTGAAATTATCTTTAAAACAATATCGTGTTCATGATTTTTTAGTAAAATTGTATTTTACGTGCAAAAAATAGTTTGTTTAATAATAAATAATCCTACATGTATTTGTCGTGTGTTTGATAGTTAAACAATAACGCCCAAAAGTATTGGATATTGCATTCAACTATTGTGAAAAAAAGTCTCCCTCGCAAGTCTTATCTGGCCCTGCCTTGCCCGTCTTGCCCGTCTTGCCCGTCTTGCCCGTCTTGCCCGTCTTGCCCGTCTTGCCCGTCTTGAGAGGAAGAAGAGGGGGTAGCGGGAAGTCTCCGAGTGGTGGTACCTATGTCTATTCTTTGGATTTTGTAATCTGACCGAAGACACTTCATCAGCTGTTACGGTGTCATCCAATCGAGAGCTAAAACGTCATCACGGTAACGTCAATGTGGTGACGTTTAAGCTCCCATTTGGACGAAATCGTAACAGCTGATCAGCTGTCATCGGCTAGGTTACGGGAACCCATTTATATAAAACCCCATTGTAGTAAAGGGAACGCGCTTATCGCTGTAACAACTCATCGCTCCCAAATCAATCAATGAAACGCAGCTGAAGTCAAATGCATTTGAATTGCGATCCCGGAAGAAGCACGGATGTCAAGATTTCCCTAAAAAGATAATTTTCGTTGGGAAACTGATTGATTGAAACTTCCTCAAATAACAATAAATGATACATATGATTTTGTTTTCGGAATAATGATGTAAATAACTCTTATTGCTAATTATACATATAATTCAACAATGTATTGACATATGTAGAATTAGCAATAAGAGTTATTTATATCATTATTCCGAAAACAAAATCATATGTATCATTTATTATTATTTTAGGAAGTTTCATTCATGGAAGGGATGAATGGATTCTAGATCTCAAGAAAAAAATGGGCAGATTGAACTTCGCCACATACGTTACATCAACTACTTCAGTTTTCGTCATGAGGGGTTAGTGTGTTACGTTTTTTCTACACTGGCTAGTCAGATTTCAGCCAAGTACCATTCAAGAGCAAAGAGGCATTCGGCCATTCGAGAATTTCTGACATTTTACGAACGTAAAATTATCGACTTACCACGGCTCTCTTGTAAATAAGAAACATGGGGTCTCCTCGTATCATGTTAGTTTTAGAATCCAGAAAATTGACAATGAAAATACATTCCCATTTATGTTTTATTAGTTATGTGTAGCCCACTTCCATTGATACGATCGTTGCAATTTTGCAAGTTATGTGAAATGTGAGTTATCACTATCTCCGCCCGAACGCCTCAATTGTAATTATGTAAATGTAAATATTTAAGTGGTTAGGCGGAAGTGCAGGCCTTACGGCCTGAATCTCGCCAGTAATAAAGACATTATTATTATTATTATTATTATTATTATTATTATTATTATTATTATTATTATTATACAATTATATCTCTGGATGTTGTCCCAGGTTTGAAGTGACCTTACGGGCTTTTGCCAAGTAAAGGCCCTTTCCGATTTTGATTTTGGAGTAGGATATATGCACTAGGCGTGAGTCACACTGCAATCCAGGAACTTCCTAACTATTTTGCATGTGTTGGTGATTGTAGCCTTTTGTAATTCTATATACAATGTTTTTGTCAAGTTTAACTGTTGTAGGCTATTATATAAGGTTTTTGGGATGACTCCAGTTGTGGATACAATGATGGGATATCGTGTAAACTTTCTCCATTTTCCATAGCTGTATTATTTTTATTGCTAGTTCAGTATACTTGGAAATCTTTTCCATGTGGGAGGACTGAAGGTTGTGTGTATTTGGGATTGCGGTATCTATTAAGTAGTTGATTTTATTAATTTTATCAATTAACGTGATGTCTGGCCGATTGTGTGTTATTGTTTTGCCTGTAATTATGGTTCTATCCCAGTATAACTTGCAAGCAGAATTTTCCATTATTGATGTTGGTGTGTACTTTATTATTATTATTATTATTATTATTATTATTATTATTATTATTATTATTATTATTAAGTACCAAATTTATTTTCAATAAAGAAATAAAAAAAGTAAATAAAAAGAAGCACCTCGCGGAAGGGCATGCGAGGCCAGCGTGCGGTAGCCTTACGGGTGCGCGGCACGCGAGCGGCCAGCGGGTGCGTAATGGAGCCGCTTTTTCCAAAGTTCACCGTCCGAAAGGTCGGAGTGGATCGACAGCCGGAAAAGACACTGGGTCACTCGGACTGTGGGTGGAGCAAAGGCTGGCGTTAAGGCAAAATTCATACACGGCAGGGTTGCGATAGCAATGTCCATGTTTTCAAAACGTCGTTGTTTTTATAAAATCATAGATGTATTTAACATCGATTTTTTGAAGCAGTCTTTTTTGTCATCGATGATTGGTGTTTCATGTTATTTGAGGACGATATATTTTTAATGACAAAAGTCCAAAGTAATATTCTATTATAGTTTTAGGTATACACAAACTGAACATTCATCAAATGAAAGTGATCACGGATGAAAATTAAATAAAATTTAGTTTTCGTCAATAAAGGAGCCTATATTATTTTTGACTCATTGAAGATATTCAAAGTTTCGTAAATTGTCCTCATGATGTTTTGACATTGTTTTGTCACTTAAATCTCACTTAAAATTAATAAACGATTTCCCATTCAAATTAAGTCTCTCTCCGCGTGAACTTCATTTGTTACTAATCTAGTTTTAAAAACATGATGGTTTTGGGTTGATGTTTTATTAAGGTCAATGTTTTAATTTTGAGCATCGATGTTTAGAAATGCAGGTGTTTTGTTGGCGAGATCGCATCCTAAATACATGTCACGACTGCTGGATGAAAAGTAAAAAGAAAATTCATGCGTAATAATTGGCAGAATGTTGAAGAACTTTGGTTAACTAATTAATCTATTTATTTATTTGTTTCTGCCTTTTGTCACCCATTCGCCGAAATATGGTCAGAGTGGAAAAATCTTTTAGTGTCAGTCGTATCATGTCCAAGATTTCGTTTCGTCAGTTGTAAGTGATCATTCTGGGTGTTAAGGTGAATGAGAGAATAACAATAATTATTAAATGACGCAAACTGCCAAAGATATAAAATACAAAGCAAACGGGAACCCGATAAATCTTACAGAAAATTTCGATTCATAGCTAGGCTGTTGGGGTCAGCAAGATTCCAGATCCTCCGCAACACAACGAAACTGACGGAAAACGAAAAAAAGGAGCGTGTATGCAGATTCATCATGACATCCCAAACGACGCATCCGGCAAAGATTCTCAGGCAAGAAATCACATTTTATGGGTCTTGCTTTCTTGGCCCAACTTCAACTAATATAACTAGGAGACTTCAAAATAGGAAAAGGTGTAGTGTACAAGATGGTTCAACTGTATGGCAAACGTCTGCAAAGTAATCAGCAAATCAAAGTGTGAAGGTTTCATTGTTCGGGAATTTGTAGAAGAAATTACGTATTTGTATACTGTCGTTTCTACTTAATGTTCTGTTACTGCTCGTAGTGGTCGCTTGGGATTAGTAGTTAATGAAGTCTTTTAAAGAAATCACATAAAAATGTGCAATAGAATAATAAATTAAAGATGAAATATTACTAAGTTCACTGGGTTTTGATTTACAGAAATTCAGAGGAATAGTGTTTTAAGTTATGTTGAAGTAATATAAAAGTAGAATGAATTAAACAAAACAGTGAAATAAACGATGTCTAACGAACAGCCTATACTTCTCTTCTACACACAAATCCTCTGTCATCCAATGATCTTCAAGAGTTTTGTTTGTAATAATTTCTCTCACGTGTTATTTGCATTGTCTTGAAACACAGTGAGTCGAAATCCTGAAGCGGCTTTTCCCGGCATCGAAGAGTGTCAATGTGTGATACCCCTACAGGGCCATGCTCAAAATACAATAATTCAGAAGTTCGTTCCGAAATTCTTAATGAAATGATTTTCGTATAAAATGTTATGATTTGTCACTACTTTGTGACCACCTAGTGACAATCATGCTCATCAATATGGTTAGTCACACTTTTCCATATGATTAGTCATGAATAAGGAGTGGATTTTAATGAAATGTCATTTTTTTCCTTTTCACTTTATAACAATGCCGTTTTGTTTAGAAATTCATTTTATGTTATAACAAAAGGAAATGACCCAATTTTATAAGTCATTATTTTGCATTTTTTGTCGATTTAAAATAATAAGTCATTTTTTACTTTTCCCGTCATTTTTAATGCATTTTGTGTTCATTTAATAGATTTAATATCATTTTTAATAGTACTTGCTTCAAATAATATTTATGAGATGCAACAAATGTTCTTGACAGAATTATTGAGTAGCCTATTTGATTTTTTTGTTGAAAAATTGTTTTGACAGCCGTTGTAAGTTTGTAATTCTTGTGACGTACATAAGCGCCATTGCCGGTTCGGCCGATTTCGGGATAACTAAAGACAGATTTCCTGGTATAAAACAGTCCCAACCATACGTTTGCAAGCTGAGTTCACTCGAACGAATGGAAGAAGCCTCGATTGCATCAGCAACGTATCCACCGGCTTGAGTTGTTCAACCGAACTGGTTTTGATAAGATTTTTTACGTCATTTTCCTTCGGTTTTAGAGCATTTTTAAGGCATTTTATTGATCATTTTTGGCGATGTTTTAGGTCATCCAAATCCGCCCCATAGTCATGAACATCATACAGTCAGTCATGAACATCAGGCGGTCAGTCATGAACATCGAGAGGCCAGTCATGAACATGGTGTGATCAGCTACACTCGACGTGGTAAATCCTGGCATCCACGTAGCGTACGAAGTAGATCGAGGCCTCATACCAACACGGGCCCACTCACAAGGTGCCCAGGCGAAGGTTCTGTCCTCGCCCCGCGTAGGCGTGTGCAGATAGCAGGCAAACGAGGTGCGGGGGCGTTTGCGGGCCGGAAGGGCGCAGGGCGGAAGGGCGGCCGATAAGGCGGCGTGGCGCGGCGACGCCGATACCTGCCCGGAGGCCCTGCCGCCCTCAAAGGGCAGCGGCCACCCGCCTCCTCGGCGACGCCTTTGCCACCGCCGCCCCGCGCCCCACGCCCCGCGCCGTGCTCTGCCTGGCGCCGCTGGCGTTCTTGCTATCCCTCACGGCGCTGGGTGCACGTCGATCCAAACGCAGAGGCTTTCTTTCATTCTGTCATTCATTCTTTCATTCTGTCATTCAGTCATTCTTTCTTTCTTTCTTTCTTTCTTTTTTCCTTCTTTCTTTTTTCCTTCTTTCTTTTTTCCTTCTTTCTTTTTTCCTTCTTTCTTTTTTCCTTCTTTCTTTTTTCCTTCTTTCTTTTTCCTTCTTTCTTTTTTCCTTCTTTCTTTTTTCCTTCTTTTTTTCCCTTCTTTCTCTCACTCTCTCATTCCCTCTTTCTGTTTCTGCTTTATCCTACGTATGTTTGTCTTTGTGTGTGTGTGTGTGTGTGTGTGTGTGTTGTTCTCTCCTTCGCTCAGCCTTACTGTACCTTTCTATGAGCATGTGCTCTGACGTCACTGGGTGTAAATCTTTCTTGCTCTCTCTCTCTCTCTCTCTCTCTCTCTCTCTCTCTCCCTTTCTGCCTGATCCTGTCATCTCTCGGCCAGATTCTCTCACTGCGACTCTCTCACTGTGTTTCTTTATCCCGTTGTACCTCTCTCTCTCAGTCTCTCTCTGCTACTTTCTTCCTGTTTGTGTCTGTCGCAACCTGTCTTCACTTTGTATCTCTTTCACTACTCTTCTCTATGATTATCTCTCTCTTTCTCTCTTTCTCTCCTCTCTCATACACACACACACACACACACTGTCTGAGCCTCTGTTATCTGAGCCATTGCTGCATTCTGCATTATCTATCTTACTAGGCCTCTCTCCCTCTCTCTCACTGTATTTCACTTTGTTTCTCCCTCTGCCTCTCTCTCTCTCTCTCTCTCTGCTTTTGTTTCTCTCTGCCTTTCTGTGTCTCTCCGCGCCTATCTATTTGTTTTGAATCCGTTGGACATTCTTGAAGTAATCCTGTATATTTATGGATGGCACAGAAGCAAATTTCAAATTCACACGGTTTTCCATAATGTTGATAGTTAGTGATTGTCTTTGATGTAAAAGGAAATTACTTAGTTTAACAGACAATTCTTTGCGACACCACTCACCCAATCCGAAAAAGTTCCGATTAATAAGATAGTTGAAAAATGTGTAATACTTGTTCAAGGGTAGATAAAACACCAGTTAATACTCATAACATAATCTACAGTTGTAAAAAAATCTTAGCAACGGTGTCGGATAACTACGGGATGATGTGCTTTCATCAGTCGCTTGTTCTCTGGGCAATGACAAAACGAACCAACAAGTCGAAAATAAAGTTTAATTACTAAAGAACAACATTTAGCAGTGTATTTACATTTGTTTAAATCTATTTTCAATCATTCACAATTTGAAAGGGAAGCTTGGCCACTCTGGAACCGCGTTTACACCACGTTGAAAGTCAAAGAGGAAGATAATCCTCGACTGCCCGTGGAGGAGACACAGCTGTCAATCAAACATTTAGTGTCACAGGGTTCTTTTCTATGCGGTTTAGCTGTTGTGTAGAGTAGCTGTAGGTATGAGAATATGGACTCGAGAAATTATGTATTCTCCGTTAATTTGTGTTTATAAATGTTAGCAACAATTTTAAGCAAAGACTTGATCTTCTCCAATTCTATCTCTGGGAATTTTTCATGATCGAGAATATTTACTTTAAGACACATGTCTCTCGTCGCCTCCCAGATATATCGAGTGATCCCACAATACATTTGAAATTGAAAAATGAAAAACGACTGAACGATTACGCAAGCATCTGAAATTGGAAATAAAAAATCGAACAATATTTCCCGAATCACGTCGGCTGTAGCAAGATCCATCCGATGCGTTCTTCAGCGCAGAGGGTCACTCAGTACGCCGCTAGCTCCCTCTGCAGTCACCGTCTCCGTCACCAGTGCTGCCATCAAGCGGCCGAATACCAAACGTTTCCGGTCGATGGGCCCGCAGGATCTCCATTATGCACGCTCCACAGAGCATATACAAGCAAGCAACAGTTTAGACAAAATAAAAAGGGAAAGAGCAGCGAGGGCGAGACGCCGGCGCCGCGAACAAAAGACGACAGCGCCTCCGCAGCTGACCCTCCCACGCACGTCTTTCCATTCTTCGCTTTCTTCCTCAAGCTCCCAGCTAGGGCTCTGCAAGGGCGCATTGCGATGTTCTCTTCAAATCTTAATGAATGAGTGAGTGAGTGAGTGAGTGACTGGATGAGCGAATGACTAAGCGAGTGACTGAGCGAGTGACTGAGCGAGTGACTGAGCGAGTGACTGAGCGAGTGACTGAGTGACTGAGCGAGTGACTGAGCGAGTGACTGAGCGAGTGACTGAGCGAGTGACTGAGCGAGTGACTGAGCGAGTGACTGAGCGAGTGACTGAGCGAGTGACTGAGCGAGTGACTGAGCGAGTGACTGAGCGAGTGACTGAGCGAGTGACTGAGCGACTGTGACTGAGCGAGTGACTGAGCGAGTGACTGAGCGAGTGACTGAGCGAGTGACTGAGCGAGTGACTGAGCGAGTGAGCGAGTGACTGAGCGAGTGACTGAGCGAGTGACTGAGCGAGTGACTGAGCGAGTGACTGAGCGAGTGACTGAGCGAGTGACTGAGCGAGTGACTGAGCGAGTGACTGAGCGAGTGACTGAGCGAGTGACTGAGCGAGTGACTGGGCGAGTGACTGAGCGAGTGACTGAGCGAGTGACTGAGCGAGTGACTGAGCGAGTGACTGAGCGAGTGACTGAGCGAGTGACTGAGCGAGTGACTGAGCGAGTGACTGAGCGAGTGACTGAGCGAGTGACTGAGCGAGTGACTGAGCGAGTGACTGAGCGAGTGACTGAGCGAGTGACTGAGCGAGTGACTGAGCGAGCTGAGCGAGTGACTGAGCGAGTGACTGAGCGAGTGACTGAGCGGGTGACTGAGCGAGTGACTGAGCGAGTGACTGAGCGAGTGACTGAGCGAGTGACTGAGCGAGTGACTGAGCGAGTGACTGAGCGAGTGACTGAGCGAGTGACTGGGCGAGTGACTGAGCGAGTGACTGAGCGAGTGACTGAGCGAGTGACTGAGCGAGTGACTGAGCGAGTGACCGAGCGAGTGACCGAGCGAGTGACCGAGCGAGTGACCGAGCGAGTGACCGAGCGAGTGACCGAGCGAGGGACCGAGCGAGTGACCGAGCGAGTGACCGAGCGAGTGACCGAGCGAGTGACCGAGCGAGTGACCGAGCGAGTGACCGAGCGAGTGACCGAGCGAGTGACCGAGCGAGTGACCGAGCGAGTGACCGAGCGAGTTGATGACTGTGCCAAGAGAAGTGAGTGCATGAGTGATTCCTGGCGCATCAACTACACACGTTATTTGATCCCTAAACGTTTTGCATGCTATATTCCGATAAGTGGCGATGTTCCTCCCCGGCTGGAACGCGAGACCTTCATGAATACCAACATACGTGTCGGCTAGCGAGGTTTTCCCCCTCCAAAGACTCGAGAGACCGCCCTCAGTCGCGACAAGCTCTAAGCTCCGGACATTGAGGTAATGCACGTAAGTGTGCGTGCACGTAAAGGGAGAGAAGGAGTCAAGAAATGATTCCGCGTGGACGCTAGTCCATGTCTATTTATCTTGAAGAATATCAAAAATTTCTTAAACAAAATAAAGTGAAAGAAAGTAGGAACAATGGTAATAGCTATAGTAATGAAATGTTTCGTTTAAGTTGAATTGTGGTTAAGGTAATACACATTTTCTTAACATTCTCTAATTTACATTTTATTTTATTTTTTTGTTATTTTCTGCGAAACAAGTTTGTTTTAATCTCGTACACTGTATTTAAACCTGGATTATCTTATTTATGTTACTTTTCTACATGACTAACGACTGGAACTTTTATGTCAATGAAAGGTACAAAAGCTTATTTCCCACACTATGAAAGTCAAGTCTGGTCCTTAACAGAGTACTTAGTATTCCGTGATGTGACAGCGTAGTAAAAGCTATTGATTTATTTTACATTCGTATACACTATTAAACAATTAAATCACTATACATTCTGAAAGATATTGCAGAAGAAATTCTATAACACTTTTATTTTACAAACAGAATATAGTTGTCTATTGTTCAATCACAAGCGATTTGCTAAAGGTTGCATAAATCTATGTAATGTTTTGAAAGAATATTTTTATGAAAAAGAAAATACGTGTGTCAGAAATTTGATAAGATAAAGATAATTCAGCATATTATACCGTTACGCAATTATTACAAAATATTCCATAAAGCCCTTATTAACGTTAGGCATTTCATTTACAATTTCATTGATTATAAAAATTATCAGCAATCAACTTTTAAAACCATTTGCCTTGATACCTACATTCCAGAAAGCACATTTTTTTTCTCTCCCCGACTTTCAATCTATCGACTTTCACCTACGAGTATTGGTAACACGTCGCATCCTTGTCCTTTGCGGCGCCATTGATGTGTCCAGCTCCCCTTCCCAGTCACTATCGGCCAGGGAAGAAAAGGTGTCTTCAACTTTTAGAAGGGCCTGAATGCGCCCCGTAAAACGAGAAGGCGCCGAGAAAACGAGTGCCGGACTTTATACACAGAAGGCGGGCAATGCGCTGTTTTACGTTGTGTGCTTTGCGGGTAGCGCTGCCAGCGTTCGTGTTATCGGATGCGCCGCGTACGACGCCGATAATCTCCTGGAAGAACGCGTGTGCCCCGACAAAAGACCGACCCTTCTGCTCTTACGGTTACTGGTCGTTGCCGTGGTGGCGAGTTCTCCGCAGTACACGGCCGCCTCGGTGCGGTACGTGAGCGGCCAGGAGTGAATACGATGGCAAGTATTTGAGCATGAAACGGAGACGCGTAAATGGGAAATAAGATGCTTTATCTACAATGAAATTAAACTACCAAAATTTTAGCCCTACTGTCTTTAACTCTTTCTGGTTCTTTTGGAGGTTTAAAGATGCCCACCGCAGTTGTGGGCGAAACGTTTGGCAGTTCAAAGCCAATTGGACCATGGCCCATCAGCCCGGAAGAGAACATGAATATAATTTTTGGATATGTTTCAACGGTTTGAATAAAAATGTGTTTAAAAAGTTAGTTCCGCAGAAATTCAGCGTTTGTATTATTTTATTTAAAATGCAAATGAAAGATATATTTTTCATGATTACCATCGTGTTCCTCGTCTTTTCTCTACTTACGTCATGTTTTTTCTACTTATTTTTGCAACAATCGATTTGGCAACAGTGCACGAGGTACTTCCATAAGAGGAAAATTGTCCATTAGAGTCCATTGTGCCTTTACGACATGAAAATAAGAGTAGGAATGTAAATAGTTACGCCCGTGATAAAATATGATCAAAATCAATATTCCATTTATCTATTTTTCAAGTTACTTTTTGATGAGGTTTATTTAGTTTCAAAGAGATAATTACATCTGACTCTACGCATTAAAAGGTCGAGAACGTAAGAATTTTTATATTACTTGCGTGAGAATTGGAGATGACAGAATAAATATGAGCTGGAAGGCAACAAATGGCAGAAATTAGCAGCACAAAAAGGTCATCAAGCATAGAGATTTTTCTTTGTACCTTCAACTCTTCACTTAGGATTCACAAATAGTTACATCAGTGCAAACGCGAGTAAAACAAGTAGCCACGCATTCCCACAAACTCTCCGAAATACGACCGTATAATTTTCTTACATTAGCACGCACTTTATTCTGGCCTCGCGCCTAGCTTTCCGCTTACTGCTCACAGGGAGCGGCAAATGTTTCTTGAAAAAGACACAGAACAACTTGCTTTCTGCCCCGCGAGATTTATTGCTTTCCCGGCGTAATCACCGAGTCAGTCTTTTCCCATGAGGGCTACAACAATGGGTGGTGGCATACACCTGGCCGTTGATCGGAGGTGACTAAGGCCACAGCCGTCTGAAGCAGGAGCTCCAGTTGCTTTCCCACTTCAAGCCTGCGTACATCTTACCCTTTGAATGCTAGAAGATAGACGATTAAAGTAGGGACATGAGTTATCTACTGTGTTATTTAATATATGCCTGGAAAAAGTAATAAGAAATATTGATATTAATCCAAAGGGAACAATTAAGAATAGAGTTGTACAAATAATAGCACAGGCTGATTATGTAGTGATAATAAGTAGAACAATTAAAGATATGTAAATTACATTACACCAAATAGCGGAAGGAGCAAAATGGGGTTGGTAATAAATGAGGACGAAACGAAATATATTAGAACAACTAGAAGAAGTTATCAAAAATGTTTCAATTTAGTTGGAAAAATATAGAATGGGTGAATGCCTCACAGTACTTGGCTTCCTATATTACTGAAAATAATGAAGTAGAAAAGTATATTCAAAAGAAAATAACGGCGGGAAATAGATGTTAAGGTAACAATTTTTAAGGCAAGAATCTCAACGGCCACTTAGTTAAAATTGTACAATACTGTCATTAATGCGTTGGTATTGTATGGTTCTAAAGGATGGACCCTCACATAGAAATGGAAAATAATCTGGCAATATGGGAAAGGAAAATCTTACGTACAATATTTGGACCGGTTAAAGAAAATGAAACTTGAAGGAGTAGAACAAATGCAGAGTTGGATGAATTAAAAGAAATACCTAAGATATTCACCTGCATCAAGATAAGAAGGTTGGAATGGATTAGACATATAATATGAACGAAGGAAGAGAGGGCAGTAAAGAAGATATATGTAAAGAGCATGATTGGTAGGAGGTGTAGAAGCAGTTGCAGGTTAAGATAGAATGACGAAATTAAAGAAGATCTGAGAACCCTAAGATGGAGAAGAAAAATAGAAGTCCGCAGAGATTGGACTACTGTTTCAAAACAAGCCATGGCAAAACTATAAGCGCCGGAGAGTTGACAGATGAAGAAGAAGGTTAAACTCCGAGCCAATGTTAGGTAATACCAACCGTCGACTTGGAGCCATGACAGCTTCAGTACGGCGTCTCTGCTTTAAGGTGTTGTAGCAAACAATATTAAAGAAATAATTTACTCAATTTTAGTGCGCCATCATGCAAAAATTATTTGTGATAAGCTCTATGATTTATGTATGAGGATTAGGTATTAGAAACAAATCATCGCATGTTGTGTGACTCCTACAAGAGTTAGGTTGGGGAAGAGTGCGGATGGGCGGGGAGGGGCGAGGGTGGGATTAGATCGCGACCATGATCGAGACAATGTATGTGAAATTAAACTAATTATTTGATATTCTACGCGATTGAAGTACACGGCTGTACTTCTCTGCATGATAAGAACATTAAATAATAATAGTTTGTACTGATAAGGGTGTATTGTATTGTTATCAATTACAATGAGACATTTAGAACAAGTGACAGAGGATAAGGTCTTGAAGAAAAAGATATACACCAGGCTTAATATGGAAATTCAAAAATAGAGAAGATGGTGAGGTTAAACATGCGAGAGTCCTCGCACGGGTACGGTAGTTGCTTTTAGTGTTACTGCATGATCTTATTCTCCTTACTAATAAAGGTGTGGTTTAAGCCAGGAGTAACACGTGTACTTAGGAAGTACCTACATTCAGAGCGAGGGAGAATAGGCGGAGGGACGAGGGTGGAATTAGATCGAGACCAGATTGAGAAGGAGCGGGAGGAGATGGGATTGCGAACGGGAAGGGATTCGGTCTGTGTAGGGTCAGAATCAGGTCGGAATCGGATTAGGAACGAGGTGAAAGTGGGTCGGGAATAAGCTAGGAGTCTGAACGAATCTCGTGCAAAGATGGAGAAGTTCATTGTCAGCGAGGCGCAAGGCGGGAATAGACATGGTGACGACCCAACGCAGTAGCATACAGAAGTCAGAAAATAGCTGTGGGCCAGTCACATATTGGAATCGGGTCTGGATCAGGTCACACTCGAGTCGGAAACGAGGTGGGAGCGGGCTAGGAGCAGGAATGAATCTCTTGCAAGGATGACACTGCGAGTTCAGAAAGCGTCTGGCGAAATAGTGGCGGGGGACGACTCTACAGTCGGAAGAGGGTCGGGAACTGGCCGGGAGCGAGGTCAGATTGGCCTGAGAAATAGTATCGGGTAGTAATCGGGTCGGGATTGTGTTAAAATCGGGTCGGGAAAGCGTCGTGAGCGGACTGGAAGTAGGCTGAGAGAGGGTTAGGATTCGGGGTCGGATTGCAATGTGGTCGGGAACGGGTCAAAATCGGAACAGAATGGGATCAGAATCGGGTCGGGAAAGAGCCAGGAGTGGGTATCATCCGAGTATGTAACAGCGCGGGATCGGCGAGACCCGAGGCGAAATAGACGCGCTGATGAGCCAACAGCAGCTGGATTCGGAAATTGGGAGCTAGTTGGAAGTTGGCCGGGAACGGTGTAGAAACGGGCCTGGGTCAGGTCAAAATCAGGCCAGAAACGGATCAGAATCGTGTCGGACAAGCTGCTGGAGCGGGCCGGGAGGCACGGCTCGTGCACGGACGTAACAGACCGGCGCGGCACGAGGCAAAATAGTCGCGCGGGACGACCCAACGGCGGCAGCTGGTAGACCGGGCGGGCAGTTGCCGCCCCCAGGGCACCACGGTCCAAACGACCGCTCGCTTTGCCGCCGGGCGGCGCTGGCGTCGCCGCCGGATGCCGCGCATTGTTTCCGCGCGGAATTCGGTTCTTTATTCCCTCACCAGACCGCGCCGCCCTCACCCTCTCTCGTCCCGTTCCGGCGGCTCGGACACAGCGGCCGCCGGCCGCCCGCCCGGGCATAGTTTCCGCGCATCATTTCTGGGAATCCCGCCGCTGGCCCTGCACTCCCAGCCCCGGCGCTTCGCTAGGACATTCCCACCCCCGGCGGCGCATGGGATTATTAAGGGTTGCGTAGGGGACGAGCACGGCGTTGCCTTCAACGCGCTTGCTGCTTTGGACCTCTTTGAGAGACCGAGTTGCGTTCGCGAGCATTTCAAAGTGACCACATCGGTCTTCCTCAATTGTGCTTCATTTCAATGCAATATTGGCTGTGCATTTCAGTGCACTTTAGTGCAATATTGTCTATGCATCACATCATTCATCTCCTCCTATATTATTTCAGTAGTACACATACCCTTTGCGTCTCTCATACGCAACCAATCTTTATAAATGAACCCCCCAGAGAAAGATAATTTCAGGGATACGTGACAAACTGCACTTCGTCTTTAAAAATAAGATGGATATGTGTAAAATAACGCATATAAAAATTCATGTCGAATGCTACCCGCAACACATTTTTGAATTTATTTCGTTAAATAAGTCATAAATAAAGCGTTCTAGGACCTTACAAAATAAAATTTTGAGGTCAAAGGTCTCGAAGAAACAGTTTTCTCACCGTACTCTACAGGGTGAGATCATCTTGAACATTCTATTACATTTTTTGTGGTTCGGCAGGGGCAGGGGAGGGGTAAGGGAGGAGCATGGGGGGAGGGGGCATGGGAGCAGCAGCGGAACGTGCCTCCCCGAAAAGGACCACCGTAGCTTTACGGAATAAAATATTTTATATTCTTACACATGTTCAATGTTCATCATTAGCAAAAAATGTTCAATATTTCTCGTATCTACAACATTAAATATGTTCAGATTTTCCCTTTTATTTACCCTGTATGGACATATGGAATCCAAATCTGGGGCACAGCCAGCAGAACAAACTGATCAATTCTTCAAAGATTTCACTCAAAAATTTTAAGTCATCTCATTAGCACCTTGGTACATGTCTAATGCAGCACTCCATCGAGACCTCAATATTCAAACAATTCAAGAGAAGATACAAGAAATTAGCCTAAAAACTACAATAAGCGCCTGGAAACCCATCCAAACCATCTAGCCCTGAACCTTTTAGACAATAGCCAAGAAATCTCGCCTCAATAGAACCTCCCCTTTGCAACTTCCTTACCGCTTTAGTATTGGACATACACAACACAAAAATAATTCTCCGTTTTGTGTTATTATTATTATTCCAATACTTGTTTCTCTTTTCTGTTATAGTCCTTGTGTATTGATTCTGAAAAGTACCAATGGCGGACTTTTCTGCAAGTTATTGTTTCTTTGATCATTATATTTTATTTTGATATTGTATAAGCAATTAATTATCATATTTACTTATTATTCCAGAATGAAATAGATTGCAAATTTTCATTGTGTAAATAAATAAAAAATTACCCTGACTATTAAGCAAATTGTTTTCAACAATGAAGTAACTTTTGTTTCATTCATCGTCGTCGACATAACGCGTCTGTGAACCCTTGTTGGGCATTGAGCACCTGGCATGAGGTAACCTTCCGTTATTGTTCTCAACTCGCGTTACGTCGCAGTAAGTCAGTGCCTTTTAACCCATCGACCAGGGGCTCGGCGGCGTCGTTGAATCCCGGGGTTCCTAGACGGTCACCCAACCAGAAGCGCGCGAAGTCTCGAATTAGCTTGTGACTTCACACAGCGTAGTTAAGGAATTCAGCGAGCGACGCCGTACGGCATTGCAAAGGATTCAACATACAATCAGTTGTATTTACACAGTGTATCATTAAAATTATTATTTCCCTCTCCTTCAAGTGACTTTTATTTATTTATAAATACTTTATAAATTTATTTATTTATAAAACTGTAAATTATGCCGTATGTAATTTCAAAAAATAATACAAAAGAGGGCCTAGAAACGTAGTTGGCCTCCTGTTCATTAGGCTGCACACGTCTATAGTTGAGATAAATGGTTTTCTATCTTGTCAAAATGTAATAGTTCAATATCACTATGTGCAACACAACTATTACGTCGTATGGATTTTAACATCAACTTTACATTAAATATCTCCCGGTTGTAAGAATTTACTAACTGGGGAAGACACCACTGGTTAGAATTAATTTCCTTTCCCATTTTTACGTTCATTTTGTTGCCACAGTGATGTGATAATGGATGCTACAACTTTTAACTAAACTAATCAGGATGCTCCCTCTTCCCAATGCAATCTCTTGTCCCTTTTCAAAGTTTACTATTGTAATATAAATCTTTAATTGCACTGCTAATTAAATTGATCCTATCACAAAGAGCTTTATAACACTACCATTTCTATGTCCCTTTTTATAGTTATAATGCTTTTAGCACATTAAGTTTTGCCCAAGAATCACTAACGTTACCAATAAATAAGATAGGAATTAGCAGGCGCGCCCTTCATTACTACCTGGTTAAAAGCTATATAAAAAGTATATCTTTATTTGTTTGCTGCTACTTTTTTCAGGAGGTGCCAATCATGAAACATTGTGTCGCTGGTTACTTTCACAAACGAAATACATTCTTTTAATGTGAACTAAAATAAAAGAAATATACTAAACCAGTAAAATGATTGCTTCTTATCTTTTTTTATAAAAAGAAACATTTTATGGAGTAGGTCATGTGAGTAATTCAAATTCTTAGAAATAAAATAAAATGCAAACCCAACAGTAATATGTCTCATTAGTACATACTAAATGTGTTTGGTTAATACCTATTTTTGTAATTCATAGCAAATATAAAAGTATATTCCTATAAAGCAAGAGTACCTATATGCTCAAATTGGTAAGTTTCATGATTGTGTAATTTAATATTTCCGGATCCTTAATGTACTGAAATTTCTTTTCTACCTGAAGAATCCATATTGCTGACATTAGTGACATACGTTTCATCTAATTTCGAATGCGTTGCAAAATCTTCCACGCAATTAACAAATGTTCACTTTCAGATAACATAGTCCCTGTATGTGAGAAGTGACAAAGGGAAAGCAAAGGTAGGGAATTCTGGAACTCGAATGAAAAAGAATCCAATTGTACTCGCTCCGTGAATTCAATGCACAAATTCGCGCTGCCAATTTGAAGTATGTGCAGTTGGCTACATACGATTTCTGTTCGCTGCATATCACGCAAGTGTACAAATAACTTAAACTTTTTAAAACCCTTATATTCGTAACTTTGAACTCGCACACACTCTAGTATTATCAAATACAAATTATATCGAATTTGTTAACACTTTGATTAGCAACCGTCTGACAATAACCTCAAATATTTTAGAAACATTTTGTAGTTATGTGTATGACTAGTGGTCTGGTGCAACAAAAATGCTGCTGAACAAAAGTACACAAAATGTTTTTTTCAAAACGTAGCATGCGTAGTGCACATGAGAACCAAATAAACACTCTCGTGTAACATAGCAACAAATGAAATATTTTAACAAAAACAATTTTCACAAATGATACAACATAATTAATTTTGAATTGTTGTTTCTACTGTAAGATGATTAAAATTTTTTCTGTAGTTTACTTATATTTGTAACGGAAAGTTGTTAATAACCACGTTGTTGATGCGACTAAAAATAAACCAAAAAAAACACCTCATTTCAGTACAATACTTCTTTATTATCAAACCGGTAGCGGTAGCTCAGTGCATCAACTGATGTCACTGCAGGGCCCCTAACCGGGAGGTCCTAAGTTACACTCCCTACGGCGGCAGGATTTTCGACACTAGCTGTTCAGCTAGGTCGAATTCAGTCGCTGTCTGGAGGAGATTTCTAGTGGCCGGCTGCTCTGATCGGTAGTTTTCCGTGGTTTCTCCGATCAACACCAGGCGAATGCCGGAGTAGTACCCTACCAAACGGGCCACGGACCGCGCGCGATTTGTCCTTCCTCTTCCTTGTCCCATCCTCTCCCCTTACACACACACATACACACTAACATGCACTACACTACCACATATTCCGGGAGACCGGTCGGGAGCTTAGAGCTTGTCCCGGCTGGGGCGGTGCCCCGCTGGTGGGAGAGTCCTGGTTAGGGGGAAACCCCACTAGCCGACGGTAGGTCGGCGCCGGATCTCGCCATCCAGTGGGGGAAGATCACCGCTATCTCCCGAGAAAAAACATGCACTACACTAACGGGACTAATGACCAGAGCAGTTGACGGGCCCGGAAACATGAAAAAAATCAATCAATTTATTACCAAGAACATAAGAAATGTTGCTGTTCCGAAATGAAACGCGTAAATAGCAAATATTTAATGCAAGATGTCTTTGGAACTTGGTTATCATATGCTGATAGCTTTGTCATTATGAATTAACATTTTGGGGCTACGAGCTTCTTATTTTTTCTCGGCTTCTCAAAAGTGTTCGATCAAACTATGGGAGCATTCACTCCAGTGACTCAAAAGTTATTGTGAAACAAAAAGATATCCCTATTCATTCATCTTTCTATATAAAAAGATGAAAAACCCTAAGTAATTACTAAATATTATTTACAATGTTGACCAAGGTTTCGTAAACACAAAAGGATTGTGTCTACATCACACTAAATGACACAAAACGTCAACTTCCCTCTACATAAGCAAAATGTATAAGATTCTTAATGTATTTCTCATTGCCTCCTCAATCTCTCCATTTACCTCCTACTGCCTGTAGCGTTTTTTCTCCATTTCCCTTTAAATTCCTCTCTTTCAGTTCCGTTCCTCTCCTTCCTTCTTTCATTTCCTTACCTCTCCAATCTCTCTTCACGATGTTCTGCATTCCCATCTCAAAAACGACATTGCTGGTTACAAATCTATTCGCGTAATTCCCCGCACGCGGACAAGGCATTTTTAAAACGATATTCAATTGCCCTCGAGCTTTGTGTTCACGTGCAAATTTCCGCTCGTGTGAGTGTCCTGCCGTCCCCATCGCCTTCGTCGCCGCCGAGAAAGAGGAAATGAGTAGCAGGTGGAAACCTGTGATTATTAACCGGCCATGGACTAGGTGCAGCACGTAATTTAGTCGTTAATTCGGTCGGAATTGACGGAGCTGCCGGCGGCGGGGGCGACTACCGCTTGCGAACTGAAGGTGGAGATGTCCATGGCTGGAAATGGGCGGGGGGTTGGGGAGGTTTGGGGACTGCTGGGAGGAAACCTAAAGATGGAGAGGCGAAGTCACCAAAACTATCAGGGGAATTACTGTGGCTGGTTTCAGAAAGCAATTTTGTATGTACCAGTACGAACACTGGACGTTTAGGATAGAGTTTCTTAAGACAAGAGTGTGTGAGATGTTCGTAGATTAACATATTGTTCGTTAGTGAGATATGTGAATAGGATAATTAGGGAATGGGGTGATAATGACAATAGCTTGAAATAGAAAATCCTACATAAGGTAAAAAGATCAATAGTGCCCACTAACGCAGTAATTGCCACTTCACGCACAACATTTGAAAAATACGAATTGGAGACTTCCTACATACTTCAAATTTGCAGAATAATTGAGCTTATACCATCTAAAAAATTGTAGAATCAAGATAATTTATTTCATTTTTCTTCTTGTATATGCAAATAATAAGTTGGAACAACTTATTAATATTAGCACTACAATGAAAAAAACCTTTGCTTGTGTGTGTGTGTGGGGGGGGGGGGGATGGTGGAGTGCGGGGAGGGGGGTGAGAACCAAAAACGCATTTGAGAAGTTTTAAGATACCTAGAGAAGGGGATCAAATACATCATTCGATTTCACTCGAGAAGGCAAATTAATTGGCAATATTCCTGGCCTATATCAATTATTCTATTCTAGTATTATTTTAGGTAGAAGAAACCTAAGATGTGATTCCTAGTGTGTAGCATTGGAATAAAAAATTTGTCGGTGTTATCTGAATCAAAATAATCAAGTTCATTCCACGCAACGCATTTTAAGTCGTAGATTCCCAACGAGGTCGCTGGCCAATGAAATTGTGCCCAAAGTAATAAAACGTTCATCTAATAAACCATTTTTTTTCAAAACATATGTTCACAGTCCTTGGCGAATAATAATCTTTGTAATTTTTTAACAACTATTTGTACTATAATTTTGTTATATATTGTATATTATAGAAAAATTGGAAGAGGTCAATGAAGCGAATCATTTTACTTTCTCGTTATGGAGTCGAGAGAAACTTATGTACTGCTCTGCGAAACAAACGGCGAATTTTTTACAGAAGAGCTTTTTACAGAATAAAAAGTGAATAAATTCATTTGCTACATTTAGAAAACCCTGTAATATGCGATGTAGCAAGAATCCATGTTTTTTGGGTCCTTGATACCGAAAAATCGATTGACGGCAAAACGTCTGCCGTCTGTCCATCCGTCTGTGACCAATGCTAGAGGCTAAAGAGTTCAGCCCATTTTCTTCAAAATTGATATTCTCCAATCGATCTGGATGATGTCGCGGCCCCTTTAATTTGAATCCGATATTTAAATTTTGTGGGGGTTCTTTGAATGAAGCTCCTGGAACATTTTTCAATTTTCAAAAAAAGGCTTCATGGTTTTTTGAAGTTGGATGAGAAGTTATTTGAAAAGGGGGAAAAGAATACAAATTAAAAGTTTTCATTTATTGTAATTTAAAAGTTTAATGTTTGATGCAAATTTTGCAATTTTAAAAATTGGTGGGAAAGTTTTTTTAGTAATGTTTGAACCGTAGCTGGTAAGAATTTTCTAAAGTTTGGGCAAACGTGATCAAACGATTGGAAAACGAATGCATAAGAAGAATTTGAAATTTTGTACTGTTTGGGGAAACCTTTACAGGGATTCAGGTAACAAATTACTGCGTCAAAAGGGTAATTTTGTCAAACAATAAATTTAAAATGCAATTCAAGAGAGTATTAAAATGGGAATTCGCACGTTAAGCTATGTTGATAAGAAAAAAATATATACTGAATTTACTGTAATTGATATATAGAAGAGATAATCTCTTTTTAAAACATCAGTGGTATCTAGTGTACGACATCCTTCGTTTTGAATAGAATTATTTTCCTCTGAATAATACAGTTACAGTTACGTGTATTCTAAAAGCCACCAAATTATCTTAAACGTCGCATGCAACATTCAAAGGAAAGAAAAATGCAAAAGACATGTTGGAATTCACGGAATTGAAATTAAAGAGATAACATAGGAAACCTAACATTCTGCATGAATATGTGAGACAGGTAGCGGAACAATTACATATTCATAACAGGCAGGCAACTTCAGAAAAATTCTCCAATTCTCCCACCCGTCATGCGCAACGAAACTGCAGAAGCGAAATTAAAAAGACAGAAACTACACGCACGGAAGGTACGACGCCATTGTTTCAGCTGTGGGGTGCGGATCCACGGCTCGATGAGTCCATCTGAGAACTTAGCGCCGCATAACACTTATCAGCCATCATTCAACACGAAGGACGCCGCTCATGCGGGATGTGTGATTCTCCATCGCTATGTGCATCTGCGGGACGAGTAGTTGCAGGGCATCGTCGTTGAGAGAGGCGAGATCCTTTAAACTCTCCCACATAACTTTCTTCTTGCAATCATTATCAGTTTTTTTCTAAAAAAATAAATACTAGTACCGGTAGCGGTAGCTCAGTGCATCAACTGATGTCACTGCAGCGCCTCTGACTAGCTTTTCAGCTAGGTCGAATTCAGTCGCTGTCTGGAGGAGAATTCTAGCGGTCGGCTGCTCTGATAGGTATTTTTCCGTAGTTTCTCCGTTCAATACCCGGCGAATGCCGGAGCAGTACCCTACCAAACGGTCTACGGACCGCGCGCGATCTTTCCTTCCTTGTTCTGTCCTATCCTCTCCCCTTACACACACACACACACACACACACACACACACACACACTTACACTAACATGCATTACACTACCACATATCCCGGGAGAGCGGTCGGGAGCTTAGAGCTTGTCCCGGCTAGGGCGGTGCCCCGCTGGAGGGAGAGTCCTGATTAGGGGGAAACCCCACTAGCCGACGGTAGGTCGGTGCCGGATCTCGCCATCCAGCGGGGGGAGATCACCGCCATCTCCCGAGAAAAAAACATGCACTACACTAAGGGGACTAATGACCGAAGCAGTTGACGCGCCCGGAAACACGAAAAAGTCAATCAATCAATAAATACTTGTGGTCTGCAGTCATAGCAACTACTATCTCTCGCCATCATAACCTTCTCGTGCTTCACCTATCCTGCCACCTTTGGCTAAATGGCTAATGTCTACTTTATCCCGAGAAGAGAATGCAAATAAAAGTATGCTACAAAGCTATTCCTACTTTGGAATTGACGCATCTATTTTGGATAATGAGTGTATAATAGGAAAATATTCAAATATTCCAGATGGACACTTTATCCGTATCATATTCACTTCGGTCCGTGAATCGTATGCTAGTGTACTTCTCCAGTATTTGCCCGGTATTGATCGGGGAAAATATGGAAAATTACATGGAATGGAACATTACAAATAAAAAACAAAAACAAAAAAAACCTGTCAGCTGCGAGAAGTTTCCTTAAACCACCAAATAATTGGATCTAGCTCTATAGCTACATCATCGATAACACAGGCGCCCCCCCCCCACACACACACACCAAAAAAGTTGTTAAACGCGAAAACAACGCATGTTTCTGTGCGTATTTCGATTCGCTGCATCCTAATCTGAAGCCAGATTGGCGCCACTACCCACCTTTTTTTAAATCGCGGGAAACAACCATGATTGGATTCAGCGCGTCAAAATACATAGACAAACCTGTGTCAAGTCTTTGGGTTTGACAACTTTTTTTGTGTCTGTGTAATCCGTCGCTATCGGGACTCCATCCCTACGACCAGCCGGTCAGAGGCGCTGCAGACATAGAAACAATGCTTTTTCTGAGTCCAACTCCGACAGTTTTTATCCATCAAAGTTCATTTATAACAAAACATGAACAAACATTGGACAGTAAACGAAAAATAATATTTGCTACTTTGCAAGTGTGCAGTTGGAGATCTATGCTAGAGCACAGCTTTGGAATCGTTTCATCATTCCACTGATGAAACTGATTGCTTGATTGATAATACCGAGCGCATCAAATGCTAAGGTCAGTAGTCCCGTAATGCCTAACGAATGCTCCATCTATTTGTATAGTGCATGTTTTACCGCGGGTGGAAGCGATTACCTTCCCTGGCTGGATGGCGAGATCTGGCGTTGACCTACCATCGACAAGCGGGGTCTTTCTCCAATGCACCAGTGTAGTTTGTTAGTGTAGTGCATGTAAGTGTAAGTGTGTGTATGGGGTAATGATAGGACAAGGAAGAGGAAGGAAAGATTGCGCGCTGTCCATGTCCCGTTTCTCAGGGTATTGCTCCGACCTTCGCCTGGTGCTGGGTGGAGAAACCACGGAAAACTACCGATCAGAGCAACCGACCGCTAGAATTCTCCACAGGACAGCGGCTGAATTCGACCAAACTATGCAGTTAGTATTGAAAATCCTACCCCCGTCGGGACTCAAAATGTAGGACCTCCTGATCACAGTCTGTTAATTGTTGTCCCGACCCACATCAACGAGTTTGCACTGAAGAAATCCAAGGGGGAAGTTGAGGAGGAGAGATCCTACTTAGGCCGGATATTTTCGTACTGTCATTCAGGAGTTTCAGAATTAGATCTATCCCTAACTTCTTGGTATTTTAAGACGGTTTCTTAATATATGTTCTTGCAGTGTCGGAGTTTGGAGGTCGCGATGTAAGCCTGCGTCTGAGAGTCACCAGGGTGCAGATTTAAACAGTATTAATATTTAACAATAAAAATGTTTACCATTCAGTCTGCCTGTCGGCAATGCATGCAATTTCGGCAGCCGGAAGGCAGATCGGTGTTTAGGAAAGTGTTTAGGGAAGGCAGAGGCGGATCCAGAAAGTGTTTCAAGGAGGGGTGGCTATTTAGATCTATATCAGATCAGTCCCCATAAATAATCTTGAAATAGTAATTGTTTAATTGTTTGCTTGAAATAAATAAATGCACGAGTATATTCATACGAGAATACTGCTTTGGATGTGATGAAATGTGAACATGGTAATCATTTTTAATAAACTGATCAAAATTACAGAAAAAGTTTGGCTTAGGGAGAGGGCCATGTTTCCTGCCCTCCCCATAGATCCACCGCAGTGGAGGGGGTGAGAGGGGACGGGGAAGGGGTAGGGAGAGGGGAGGTGGGAGCGCAATTAGAGAGTAACCTTTGCCGGCCCCGCAAGAGGGCGCGGAGGTCGCCAGGCCAGTCGCGTGGGCGAAATGTCAGGGGCGCAGGAGGGGGAGCACCAGGGGTTGATGGATAGACGCCCACCAACGGAAGTGCCTGACGGCCGTGGACGAGTAGAAGTAGCAAGCGAGGATTGGTTTACTGATCGAAATTCCTCGTTGTGTTCCGGAACAATTTTACATCAACATTTTATGTATTCTTAGGCTTCCGCGGCTGGAGTCATTGTATCCTGGGCTGTCAGGGATGAGCCGCGTCCCAATCGAAGGTGCTGACGTTTCGGCCATGTTGTTGTGGCCTTCTTCAGATATATACAGTACATCAACATTATATATTTAAAATTCTAAGAATTTTGTTTAAACAGAAGTTTTAGCCTTCTGCTGAACCAAAGTTCCGCGATATTTTCTTCAAATGAAAGACAATGTGCCCTAGATGTATTATCACTTGCTTATAATTTTATAGATAGTCACGGCAAAACAAGTAATAGTGGCTAGTCTCTTTAACCAATACTTTTCGAGAATTGCTGCCTATCTCACTAAGGGTGTTCAGCCACAAAATTCAATAATAGACAATTCACCAAAAATTTTAGACACGATGTTCGTTTCCGAAACTTCTTCCTATGAAATTCTGAAAATAATCGGTAAACTAAAAAATAAATATTCTTCCGGTTTAGATGAATTCCCGGATGCTTTGTTAAAGACATGTGCGTATGCCATTATACACCCGTTAACTCACATATTTAATGCATCCTTATGCACTAGAACTTTTCCAGATATTTTCAAAACAGCTAAAATTAAGCCGCTCTTCAAAAAAGGCAACACAAATGAAATTCAGAATTATCGGCCCATTTCTCTTCTATCAGTTTTTTCAAAAATATTAGAGAGACTTTACGTACGAATGGAAACCTTTCTCAGTAAACACAACGCGCTTTCAGATTGCCAACATGAATTTAGAAAATCAAAATCAACAGAAACAGCCATATTTTCTTTTCTTAAAGATGTCGCTCCATAATTGGATCAAAACGAGGCCCCTATTGAATTTTTTTAGATTTATCAAAAGCTTTTGACTTCATTGATCATGATATTTTTCTTTCAAAATTACCTTCATATGGAATCCGTGGTATTGCTCTAGATTGGTTATGTTCGTACCTTAAACAACGATCTCAGAGAGTTGAAATACCTTACTGGATTGATGGAACATTACGTACGCACCTTTCCGACTCTTTGCCCATTGCACGTGGAGTTCCTCAAGGATCGATTTTAGGCCCTATTCTATTCCTACTTTACGTAAACGATATGCCCTCGACGATTCAAAACGGAAGAACAGTTCTCTTTGCGGATGATACGAACATCCTTTGCCATAAAGAAACCGTAATTAGTACAATATCAGATGTTTCAAATTGGTTCCGAAATAACAAATCAATAGAAAAACGAAAATAAAACGGTTTTAATGCAGTTTTCCATTTCAAATAAACAATTCTGTGCTCCATTGAAAATGAACGGTGTACCATTGACTAATGTTAAGGCAACAAAATTTTTAGGTCTCTCAATTCAGTCAAACCTTAAATGGAACGTCCATTTAAATGAATTGAACACTAAATTAAGTTCATTATGCTACGCGTTCAGAATTCTTTCAAATTCTGAACATTGGATCACGATAATTAGTGAATGCCTTATTTTACGTGGCAAGATTCAGGCCAGGAGGCCTGCTCTTCCGTCTAACCACGCGAATTTCGTTTCGCTCTTTTCACGTACATCGCCGCCGCGATGGTGTAACGCCACCGCCATCGCCGCCACGGGAGGTGGCAAGCAAAATTTGCACGAGGGCGCAAATTCTCCTGGCGCGGCCCTGTGCGTCAAGAGAGGACGAAAGTGAGTGTCGAGTGTCGTTGAGGCAGTATAGTTTCAGCCTTATGCCTCCGGTGATTGCGCTAATCAAGAACATGAATATAAAATGTATTGTTTTGAAGATGCATTTTTGAACATTTGAAATTGGAAATGTGACAAAGTCATGGAAACAAAATGAGTAATTTTTAAAAAGGTTATCTTCATGGCACAAAGGGCATAGAGATATTTTGGAAAGCCATTGTCACATATTCTCAGAACCCAGAAGCTTACAAACAGACTTAATGGACCATAATAACATTTTAAAACTTATAGAATATAATTGTACACATATTTCTGAAAGTAGCAGGCCTTATTTTGGAAGAGCGCGAAAGTTCAAGACACGTGGGTAATGAGGTAATGCGAATTGGGAAATAGGGAAGTAATTTATACTAATGCACGCGTACAGATATTAATGGCCACTATTATTAGATCGACTTCTTACAGAATGTAATCATATATATATTTATGAAAGTAGCGGACCCTGTTTCGGAATGAGATGAACGTTCATACCACGTATGTTGATGAGACGAGACAAATTTCGAAAGGAGAGTTATTTTTGTAGTTACTCAAGCATAGGGATGGCAAAGCTTGTCTAGGACATTCTCGACGAGAACAGTTACGAGAACATTAAACCTCCAACTCTTACAGAAGATAAAGGTCAATATTTATGAAAGAACTATTTTGGACACGAAGGCTCAATCCACGCGTTGATGAGTCAAGAAGAATTTTGAAATTTCTTTCCTACATCCTATATACGTTATATCGTCAAAAATTTAGTCCAAGTCTTTATGAACAAAACATAAGTGGGTATTTCAATCTCAGACAACGTTGACATATAAGATTTCTCAGTGTATCAATAAACGTATCACAATAGAGGCGGGCCTTTAATAAAATCCTGGACTTCTTTTCCCGAAATTTTGAAAAGAGTTAATTTTCTTTAAGCAAACATAAAGTAGTAAGGAATTATTTAGGACATTCCAAGAACTCGTGTGGACCATTTAACACTTCCAGAATACAGTGGTGCCATGAACGCAGGGGATTCCGTTCCCGGATTGCCCCAGGGCTCCAAACTGCTTTTCCGCTCTTCGGGGTGCAGCGGGCGGAGACGGTCTTTCTCTCCTCAGCGACCGAGGCGGGCGGGGAGGGGTGGTGGTAGAGGGGGAGGGGCGGACAGTGTCGTGGGGGCGGCGCGGCCTCCGTGTTAAGGGCGCGGCGGCGGCGGCGTTTCCGGGGGCGGCCGACTGCGGTGCTTGCGATGGCCGAGCACCGCGCATGCATTATGCATCGCTGCGGCATTTGTCATGAGCACCCCTGCCTCGGCGGGGGCGGCGGTGGAGAGCCGCCAGCCGCTCAGGGAATGGGGAAGAGGTGAATGCGACGCTGTGGAGCGATGGACAGCGCTGCCAGCCGGAAGGGAGCTCTAGGATGGCAATGCCAGAAGGAAGAAACTAGTGTGCTGGTGTGTACGATGTACTGGTGAGACGATGATGAAAGTAACGGGGATGATGGAACCGATGTTGGGATGTGCTGGTATGAACGATGTACTGGTGAGATGATGATGAAGGTGACGCGGGTGATGGAACCGATGTAGGGATGGACTGGTATGTACGATATACTGGTGAGACGCTGATAAAGGTGACGGGAGTGATTAAATCGATGTATGACTGTGCTGGGATGTACGAAGTACTGGTGAGACGATGATGAAAGTGACGGGGATGATGTAACCGATGTTGGTATGTGCTGGTATGTGCTGGTATATACTGGTGAGACGATGATGAAGGTGACGGGAGTGATTAAATCGATGTATGGCTGTGCTGATATGTACGATGTATTGATGAGACGATGATGAAGGTGACGGGAGTGATGGAACCGAGGTAGGGATGTGCTGGGATGTACGAAGTACTGGTGAGACGATAATGAAGGTGACGGGGATGATGGAACCGATGTTGGAATGTGCTGAGATGTACGATGTACTGGTGAGACAATGACACAAGATGACGGGGGTGGTGGAACCGATGGAAGGGATGTGCTGGTAGGTACGATGTACTGGTGAGACAATGGCACTGAAGGTGGTGATGAAGATGGAACCGATGTAGCCAAGAATGTCAATTCAGCAGTAAGTCGGGTAGAAGGACGGGGAAAGTGGACTGAGAAAGAAGGTGTGTGAGACACGGTAAGACTTAGTCTCATAGTAATGGGGACGTTAGGGTCCACAACGATCGCGGAGACAGCAGGTGCAACAGGAATTATATGATCAATGATGACCAACCAGGTGTGGCTCACGAGCGTCTAGGAGAGCATAAACTGTGGGGACGGCTAGATAGAAACGTATACAAATTAAGGATGAACATAGGGAGAAGTTAGGGGGAAGCAAGGGTCAAAAGGATGTAGGAATAATAAGAGGAGATAAAATGATCGAAAAATTAGAGAGAAAGTGTCGTGAGCGGTGAAAACCTTGAAAGCAGTCAATGTGATGATGTTATTGTTGTAGCTTTACTGTTGTTAGGGGTATTTGAGTATTATTTGATGTTCGTTGATGGTGTTTAAAGATTCCTCACGTTAGTTGTGGTGGTTATCGTGGCAATGGCACTGGAGACGACAGAAGTTAGAGGTAACGGAAGATGGGAAACGGAGACGATGGAAGCGACGACGACTGAGGATTTGCTTGAGGCAACGCAGACGATGATGACTGAGGTCGAACCGATGACCGAGAAGACGATGGCAGCCCGTATTCACTCGTGTTTGGCGAGCAAAATATCCAACGGATGTATCAAGACGTCAGAACCAGAGGTCGGATAGGACACTGGAGAAGGCGAAAATGACGACGCCCTCCTTGTGAGAAAGGGCCAGGGGATGCCTTCACAACGTTCGCTTCACCCGCCCTCCAACAAACTGCCCTTTGTCTGGCCGCTGTCTAAGAGCCTTGGCAAGCCGCCCTCGCCACCTGGCCGCCCTTCACCGCCCTTCTGCGCCCAGCGACGCCCTTCGCCCTCACTGCGACTTCGTCGCCCTCTTTCGCCCTCGCCCATTGTGGTTTCGGCGCCCTCCAGGCTCTCAGGATACCACCCAACCATTGAACCGAAGAGAGGTCATAGCAATGAAACCCAGCATGACCCATTAAGCAATATCGCCCCCTTAGGAGAGAGCAAGTGGTCAGAAGTTGTTGGAGTAACATCTGACTTTGAATTTAATTAAGAAAACATTTTACTTCTCGGTCAGTTTAGATGAAAGGAGGTTGAGCACATACTCACCTCCAAACGCGGTGAATATAATGAAGGAGAAAAATGCAGAAAAAATGTACTAGAGCATTGTAAACGACCTTTTTTCGTGGCAAGAAATCGTTCATGTTACGGCACAATTTTATTGCATGAATAATTGCGTCATCACACATTCAGATAATCGCAGTAAGAGAATCGCGTGGCGTGTGAGTGCTTGACCTCTGCTATTCGGATATTGAACAGTGAAATTCAATTAGTATATTAAACAATACAATTCTGTTGAACGCAGGCCCGAGAGGCTCAAAACAAGGCTGATTTTCATATATTTTTCCCTCAGATTAAGAGCAAGTAAAATAAATGGACACTCGGCAAAATTAAACTGAGAAAAATCACAAATCGAGTGGGAGTACTCACATTCAAAATGGAGAACAATCCACTCAAGAAAATAACGAGGAAAGGAAGAAACAGGAAGAGGAGATGAAGAAGGCGAAAAAAAGAGAGGAAACGTTTTCATTTACTTTAATATATTTTTATTCTTTTTTTACTAAGAATTTGAACCTGCTTGGCGTCAATGTGAGTGTTTGTTTTTAGTTTTAAAGTACTTGTTGTAAATTTGATTGAAGTTTGCCTTACTTTTAACTTGAAAAAGTATATTCTCTAGTTCTTAATATACTATCTGAATATGTAAACCGGTTTAGGCTATAAAATATCCTAACAAACAAATATACCACGTTCGTGATCATCTCCTATTTCATAATTGTTAAACTTAAGGCTCATGTACCTAGGTAAAAAATCCACAATGCAGCACTATTATGTTTGTTCATACCAAGAACGAGTAGCAATGATAAGAACCCAAAAGCATCCACCCACGATTCATATAAAATTAAATCATCGTGCAACGCAAGCCATCCTGCTTCACATAATCCCGGAAGATGCTCTGCTTAAATTTATTCATGATACCGTCCCTTCCTCTTCCACTTCATTTCCTTCCCCAACCGAATTAATTGGCAACATTACGTGGGCGGCATCCGAGAGCCATGTCCAGCTCCCTTGGACTCTCCCCTCCCAGGCGGGCTCCAGACGGTCGCCTTGCCCCCCTCGCGCCAGACACACAGTGCGCCCAACCCCGAACGCAGCGTCACCAAAGTGGACCATCAAAAAAATTAATATTTAAAAAATAAACTGTTACAGAAGACGCACGGTTTACGAGTTCAGGTTAAAGAATCAGCGAAAATGCGAATCTTGTAGGTTACATTGGTGCCACAGTTCAGGAACTGTGTCACAGTTCAGGAAATGACATCCTGGTCCTGGGGGAATTCATCCTATTTTAACTCGTGCGCATCCCATCTTGAATTTGCCCGTATGACGAATGAAATGTTTAAGAGTCCCCCGAAGAGCTAACCCATTGACTCCGGCTTACATTTTGAGCCTATATTTTCAAAAATCCTTGAAACCATAAAAAAATTAATATTTAAAAAAGAAGCTTACAGAAGAAGCACGGATCTCGAGTCCAGGTTAAAGAATCAGCGAAAATACGAATCTTGTTGGCTACTTCGGTGTGACAATTCAGGAACCAGTAAGTGATGGTTGTAGTGGCAGAGGTTTAGCGAGTCTCGGCCGGTGGGAGGTAGAGATTCAACCACCTCAGCATTGCTTTCTCGTATTATTCGTAAGTGGCGAAGAGGTTAAAAGTATATTTAGGATGTAAAAAAAATCCACTGGAAAAATACTATTATGTCTACGGCATTGGCGCAACATTACGTCAGGCAAAACGCGAAAGCCAAAGCCAGAACATCAAAAAGTTTTTCAGAAAATAATATTAGAGGGACTCGTCTGACTAGACGATGCTCTGATCGCCTGATTGGCCAATCGTCCGATCAAATGACATCCTCGTCCAGGGGGCACTCATCCTATTTTAACTCGTGCGCATCCCACCTTGAATTTGCCCGTATGACGAACGAAATGTTGAATCCCCCGAAGAGCTAATCTATTGACTCCAGCCATGGCAGCCTCCATTTTCGAAAATACTGTGCTGTTCTAAAATAATATATTTGTCTATATCTTCTAATGAATGTTTTAAATCTTTATGTAACAACTTTATGTATTAACTCATTAAGCCGAAAATGCACTATTACCTTCTTTCCTTACAGTCCTTTACCAAACAACCACCCCATTATTCGAATTTTTTCAAATCTGCGGTATTTTTCGCCCCAAGTACATCGAATAATCGCGCAGAAAACTTCACAAAGTGCCTGCCTTGTTCAAACTAGTACTAGGCACGTTTTGATGTCATACGTAAAGGAGATATATTACTTAAGAAAGCATGTGTTTAATGAACTATGTTCAATAAAATACTACATGTTTAAAACGTGTGTTTTCTTTGATTTATTTCTGCACCAAAAACAAGAATGTTCAAACTAATACTTCCAAAATGTTCGATTATGAAGGTGTCACTCACCGAGTTGATAGTGATACTTCTCACTTGCTTCTTTGTAAGCGTATTTGGGTCATTATTAGACAATGTACTAATAATAATTAATAAACCGTAGCTGCGTTTGAAGTATTGTATTTTCCAAAGGTAAAACATTACAATAATGGATTATGGAAGTTAATTAATGATTCAAGTGCAGTGGTGCACCTAAGGAGAGAGCGCGTAGAGCATCAGCTCTCTTCTCCACTACGTAGCGTATAACTACTAAACAAATAAAAATAAATATTTGATCAGAAAACAAAAAGTGGAAAATGTTGATCAGAAAATGCGAAAAGATCAGGACACTACTCCTATACCACTCCTTCCCTCGTAAAAACGTTCCTATTTAAGTGGCATTACTTCAGTGCTATACATTGTCAGCCAAGCACACAAGTTAATTGGGATTTTAACCTTTCGATAAATCCATGTAGAATTAATTTATAATGTTTCTATTAGCAATACTCTTGGATTCATCTTCACTGACGATATTTACTTCTTACTCACTGTTACATGTGGCCGATTCCGGTCAGATTCTCGTACACTTTAAAGCGTATATAATGTTCATATTTCAGTTCAATAAAATGTTCATATTTTACCCTAATTGGGGCAAATCAGACTGCAAATTAATTCGGTTGTTTCGGCAATTTTTACAATATGTACTACAATATATTACTGGATATGTTGGAAGTCGAGTGCGCAACAAAATGCTCTGCTGTATATCTAACCTCATATATCATTACGAAAACACAATAGCAGGAGGATTAGAGAAGTACAACCAAGAGGATTACAAAAGCAAGCCGTAAGCTTGCGTCGGTGAAACCTTGGATCTTGCGCAACGATTTTTCAGGTAGATCACGAAGAAAAGACTATAAAATATACCGAAATTGTAAACGGATATTAGGAATACGAGATAAAACTAGCGTACCCGTGCGAGAACTCTAGCATGGTAAACCCCACCCCCTTTCCTATTTTTCCATTTCCATATTAAGCCTGTAATGCTCGTAAATATTTTTCCTAAAGATCCTGTTACCTTGCGTCACTTCTTCTGTCTCCTTATAATTGATAATAATACATTACTACCTTGTGAATACAAACTATTCTTATTTAACGTTATTACCGAGCAGATAGGTACCGATGTGTAATTCAGTCACGTACAATATCAAGTAATTAGTTTATATCCACATACAGTTGCAGATTATACAGGCTCTGAACTGGTGGGGTAGAATCGAGAACCGTCGAACCAGCAAACATGTTATAGAATGGTCAAGAAAATCTCATCCTGTAGATTACATTGCTTCAAAATTTTCGTTTTCTAGGCCCTATAACGCTTCGTTTAGGAGTTATTTAACGATATAGATTTTAAAAACCCAACTGAGTGTTGCGGGTTGCATTTGACATGAATATTTATATGCGTTTTATAAACAAATCCTTCTTATTTTTAAAGTCAAAGTGCAATTAATCAAGTCTACGTGAAATTCTCTTCCTTTAGATACCTCATTTGAAGAGATAGGTTGCGTGTGACAGCCACAAAAGTTATGTATACTTCTGAAATAATATTTGATTGATTTTTTCGTGTTTCCGGGCGCGTCAATTGCTTCGGTCATTAGTCCCGTTAGTGTAGTGCATGCTTTTTTCCGGAAATGGCGGTGATCTTAACCCGCCGGATAGCGAGATCCGGCGCCGACCTACCGTCGGCTAGTGGGGGTCTTCCCCTAACCAGGACTCTCCCACCAGCGGGGCACCGCCCCAGCCGAGACAAGCTCAAGCTCCCGACCGGTCTTCCGGAATATGTAGTAGTGTAGTGTATGTTAGTGTAAGTGTGTGTGTGTGTAAGGGGAGAGGATAGGACAAGGAAGAGGAAGGACAGATCGCGCGCGGTCCGTGGTCCGTTTGTTAGGGTACTGCTCCGGCATTCGCCTGGTGTTGATCGGAGAAACCACGGAAAACTACCGATCAGAGCAGCCGGCCGCTAGAATTCTCCTCCAGACAGCGGCTGAATTCGACCTAGCTGAAAAGCTAGTGTCGAACATCCTGCCGTCGTCAGGACTCAAACCTAGAACCTTCCGGTCAGAGGCGCTGCAGTGACATCAGTTGATGCACTGAGCTACCGCTCCCGGTGAAATAATATAGGAGACGATGTGCGCTGGGGTAAATGAGTTACCCCTCAGTTGAAGGGATATATTCATCATAGGTTTCAATACTTCGCAAGCGCCTGTTCGTCCCAAGCGCAGGGGGTTTCGTCCGGCCACTTCGTTCCCTGCGCCACAGCCCTCCGCGAGGCGGCGGCGGCGGCGGCGTCCCAGGGCGTCTGGATCTGCGCGCGCGTTCGCGCCATCGCCGGGCGGTTAAGGTAATGGGCGCGGCGCGCGATTTAATCTCCAGGGTTCGGAGAGCCGTGTTGTCCGAAGTTTGTCCCTCAGGTATAAAGCCACTGCGGTGCGGCGGCGACGCGCGAGGCAGCACAACTGGAAACGCTCCTGGATATTGGAACAAGGGGCGCGCCGTAACAAGCGTAGGGGTTGGCGAGGACAGCGGGGATTGGTGGACGGTTGGGTGGGTGGGGGGGAGGCGACGGAGTTCTCGGTCCAGGTAATGAGACGGCGAGGGCGATGAAGATGGCGAGGTTTGGGGAAGTGAGTTTTTTTTAGATTAGTTTAGAAAACATAGCTGTAGGGGAAGTTGCTGAGAGAGTAAAACGACTTCACTGTCCATATGCAAATGAGGATACACTCAATATTCGCAAGAAGGTACTCTAAGAAGGGGGCGTGTAAATTGACTCAACCGATGAAACAGTGTAGGCAACCAAAATGAAAAAAAAACTTTTGACAATATTTTATATTAATTAATACTTCAGTAAAATACTGTAGTGATAACGTCATGAAATTTTTTTCAAGTGAACAAACAGAAGCTATTCTATAGGAAAAAGGCTCATCATAGCACCAAATTCGTATGATGAAGTTACTCTCCGTCACAAGTCTCATTAGCATTTTCATAAATGTGTCACATAGAATTTTTTATGTATACAGGTGGGAATGTGACACTTCAGTATTTCGCAGTACTAGTGAGAAACGGGAACTTTACCCGCGCTTAGTATTATTACTCAGATTTTATAAAAGTTTTACATCGTTTAAAGATCAACAATTGAATAACTTTATGCACGAAAGCGTCCAAGCCACAAGAATCATTATGGTTGAAAAGTGGCTTGGAAAGATGGGATTTATGTACCTTAAAGTTTCGAGTAGCAAGGATGGACGCTGAAAATTAGGTGTATGTGTAACGTGGCTGAAGAAAGAATAGAATAGTTCTACATACTCCCTACATAAAACATAGAAAACTCCTAAAACATTGTTTCTAAACATTGTTTCTTGTCGTTGAGTATTAAGTATCCAAGATGAATGAAATCACGGAGATTCGCATACTCTGGAACAATACAATCACTATTCATCGTGAATCCAGAGTTTAATATCTTTCTGGAATTACTGCTTTTTTTATTTACCAAGATGTGAACATGAGTGCTGTAGAGGAAAATGAAAAGGAAACCCTACTATGCCACGTACTTGAAAACCATAAAGCACTACAAAAGTATAACCAACGGTCTTTTTTGCGAAAGCATACTCTTATAAGACGATTGGTAAACATAGCGTTTACACACTACTCTTACTCTCAAATATTTGTATTTAAAAACTTTCTTTGAACTTAAAAACTCTCTTGAACTTCTGTAACAACACCCTTATATTCTCATATTTACTCGATGACGAAATGCCGAAAGTTTTTATCAGATCGGTTACAACCAGCACAATGAAATAATGAAGAAAAGACTACAGATTCATTCTATTAATTTTATATTAATGTAGTGTTTATTGTGACGAACCCAACTGACAACCCAGGACCGGGTGGTCGCACAAACCAGAACACGCTCTCGGGAAATCACTAACTGTGACAGGAAAAATACGTGAAGGGATTTCCCTAACTCGCACATTGACGAAAAACTTCGGGATTCCCCTTAAAAGACATGATAAAAGTGAAATGGAACCATTCCGTTTGACGCAGCACTCGGGAACGCCCAAGAGCAGAGTTCCGGTATTTCCCTTGCACGTGACCAAAGGGCCGAATCACGACAACTTCACGAGACGCAGAACAATAAGACCGACGATACTGGACACGTGACGAAGGAGACGATACAGGAGGACCCGGAAAGACGGACAGAGGCTGTCAGGGAGTGAGAATGGATGTGTATGCAAGGGCTCATGAAGTGTGACCAGGAACAGACATGAGTGACGGTTGTTGGGAGAAATCCAGGAGCCGAACGTGTGATGGACAAAACGCCGGAAACTGATCTGTGACCGCGAAACTAAGCCCACGAAATCCGATAGTTCGCGGCACCACGTGATTGCAAACGGACTGCGCCGGCGTGAGTCCACTGGAAACGGCGACGAGGGCGGCAAAGTATTGACACCGGGCGCGGCGCCGGGCCCTCCCCTACTGCTCGTCAGCAACATCTCAAGAGATGACTCCACCTGAGGAGGTCGTTGACCCCCCTGTAGCGCCTTCCGACCGATTCGTCACTAGACAACAGCGTCTCAACCACCGTGTAACTTAGCGGTGTCCGCGCGCAGCGGAACATATTAATTTCCCAATAAATATGCTCGTACTGCATCGCATGAAGTCATTTGAAAACCAGGTAAGCCCCTTTGCTTTTCCCTAGCCAAGCAATCCTGGAAATAAATCCGCCCCGATTTGAGCTCGTCTCAAATCCCAGTGTGGGATGCGTCCGCCGGTGAAAGTTGTCTGGACAAAGTATGACAGTGATGTCTGACAGGTGTGTTATTCGGCGGTGTCATCATACACGTACCATGAAACCGATAAGAAGAAATAGGAAGAAAATTTGATTTAGTGGAATGCTCAAACTTCTTTCTAAACGAACTCTGCTAGTGTTTTAAAAGATTTGTGTGTTTTGGAAAAGTATTTTCAAAGGTTCATGCAATTTTCTAAATGTATTAGTTTTAAAATAAAATCGGAACTATACCGTACTTACAAATATACTTTCGTCTATAAGAGCAAACATTGTCAGGAAAAAATTTCATTTTCTAGAAAAGGTTAAAAATATATGGGCTTTACGTAAAATATCCCCTAAAATTAACATATTTTAATAATCATCAGAACAGCACAATTAATGTTATTGCCGACGTATTTACCAAGTTTCAGCTCAAAAAATTCTTATCTATCCAATTATTTGGGTCACATCCGTTCAAATACGCAAATCAATTTTCAGGTACAAAATTACAAATAACTCCTCTTCACCTGGACCATCTTGGGGCCGCACTAATCGACATTAATCTTGACTTCTGTGCAAAGTTACAGCTGTAAACCTTAAACACGGAATTTACGACCGATATTTAAGTACATATTAGTGAGGTAATTCCAATATTACCAAACAAGTGGCAAGTTAATTGTTTCAATAAATATAAAAATATGAACTTGTTATTTTTTCAATTAAACGATCTTTGATTGCTGTTTATTTTCCAGAATGAATTATATGAATTATCGCTTTGTAAAACAAATATCATCACAGAACATGAAAATGCAAGCATTAAAGATGTAATAGATTAAAATGAAACATTGGTCTTGCAAAACAAAAATAAAAACATCTTATAAAACTTCAGAGAAAGAATATTTATTGAACATTAATCCGCAATAATAATATTTTTCTTACATTATTACGTTATATTATTGTTATATCCGTATTCATAATATCAATAATCAACACTTTTCATCATAATAACCTACCCACTAGCTATTACTTTATTAAATATTATTCACACATTAATACACACAGTAATCCACGCTGAATTACTCATTTCATTCCGATTCGCATACACTCTATTCATAATCTTCCTAGAACGAATATTAATATAATTCATATCACAAGATTACCATCCAACAAAATATTTCAATTACCCCAAAAAACATAATAATTCACTTTTATTTACTATATTAACATTGATTATTTCCATTACAAACCACCACCTATTATCATCCTATATGTATAAAATGACTACATGTAGTCACTGTCCACCATATCCATATAATACATGTTTTATAACCGTTTATTTATAAAAGCGAGTGCTAATAAAAGTTTCAATTTATTTGTGAAACGTGTTTACTATTTTTAATAAACAAAGGTCGTGCAGTTGAACTCAACATTTCCCAAGGGTACACGATGGTCAGAAGTTGCAAACCACTGTTCCCCGAATTCAAATTCCCTCGCGCCAAGCGAACGAGCGTAACATGGCAACGGGTGTGCAGAGCGTTCTGAAAGAGCAAACGTTGTACCGCACATCGCAGAAAACTCTACAGTGTTCAACCCGCTCCCAGGAGATGCTACACGCGAGGATGTATGTTGAATGGCCTCACAAGAGCACTGGGAGTTGCCTTGGGATGCCGTTCAATTTAGTACCTGCAGGACATGTGCCGCGTTGTATACCTAAGATACACGCGGACGGAAGGAAGTATGGTTACACAAGTAGATCCTCTAGTTCGTGTGTTTGCGATAGAGTAGACAGTCTAGAAGGGGGAGATGGTTGGTTAAGTTAGGGTTCTATAAGGGGAAAATTCTACGATATCCAGCGTGTAAAATACAACACATTTTTTGCGATTTTCTGGTCATTTAGAAATTGCTCTTTATAACAAGTGACTACACTGAACGTTAAGAGGAAAAGCGCTAAGTTTTACGAAACGTTCGAATAAATTTAAAAAAACAAATAACATCAAAACTTAGTTTCACGTTAATGTGATTTACCCCTGTAGGTCTTTCAATTATTTAGAATATATCAGGGTTTCCAGGAATTTTTCTTTTGATTCACATCGTTTCTGGCAGAAAATTTCACTAGTTCTTTCATTAACTTGTACCTTAAAATACTTTGTGACACGGGAATTCCAGGCAAGAAGACCGAATAGATGCTCAGCGGCAAGGGGAGGATAATTTGAAATGAAAATTTCAAGGAGACGGAAGTTCGGTTTATATTTATTGTTCGAATGATGAGTACATGTGTTTTTTACATGTATTTGGAATGGCTTATAGCTCGTCTTATCTAAAAAATTCTAATCTATCTATAACATTGAGCTCATGACACTCATTGAGCACCTACTCCAAGTTTACATCAGAAAATATTTTTAGGAAGGCATGTAGCGGATGTCTATTTCGGATTCGGATCGGGAAACCCTTGAGTATGGCTAGGTTGTATTGGGCTATTTCATTTATCGAGGATACATTTGAATAGAAATTGTTGGAGAGATGAGCGATGTGATGATAGATGGATGGATGATGATAGATAAATGTAATTCTCTATGGAGTTGATCATTAGAAATGAACCATGGAGCGTGAGTGGCTAATATTAAGTATTTGTGTTATGTTTTTCCAGGTTAACCTTGTATAAAGTTTAGTTCTAAATATTTAATAGTATGGTTGTATGGGGTCCAGAGAATTGTCGACAGAGTAATTATTACGTTTTCAAAAAGTCGCATTGCAGTGTAAAGCAACATTTCATTTAATATAAGTATTACTAACGAAAAAATAAATTGTTTTATGAAATAATATTTCGGAAGACACGTATAATGCTACGTATATTTGTTACGTACACCCATATAAATAAACAATAAAACCATATTTTATGCGCATAATCTTTCGCTTATAAAATGCTTTCAAAAAGAAAGTGATGTTCATTTCCATGAAGGTACATTTCACACGAGAGTGAAAGACTAAAACTATTAATAATTCTAGTAATGCAAATAATCACATTACCTCCATAAAGAGAAAGCTCTCAACATTTCCTGAATCAATTAAATTTAATATAAACATTTTAAATGTTATTACGTCATCAATAAGGTCGAAAATAATTCAAAAAATATTTTTATCACAATAGATAAGGATATTAATTAGAAACATTCATAAATTCAAAGATTTTAAAGCAGTAAATTTAAAAACGTCTATGTAAGTGACAAGTTTAAATGAAGAAAAATGTTCATCATTTACTGCTTAATAATTGACTTGATAATAGAAGTAAAAAATTCCGTTAAAAAGATAACTAAAGAGTCTGGGGAGAAATTAAAATGATCAACAACTTCAATTAAAGAAATACTGTCTTCACAAGAAATACTTCCAGTTTTTTAATTACGCAAATTCTACACACATTTCCTAGTTAAATCGGATCAAACGGAAATATATTTATTTATTTATTTATTTATTTATTTATTTATTTATTTATTTATTTATTTATTTATTTATTTATTTATTTATTTATTTATTTATTTATTTATTTATCTACTTATTTATCTATTTATTTATCTATTTATTTATTTATTTATCTATTTATTTATTTATCTATTTATTTATTTATTTATTTATTTATCTATTTATTTATCTATTTATGTATCTATTTATTTAATTTTTCACACAACCTTTTCAATGAAGGAAGTTTCATTACGCCTCCCACTGAACAGAATTTACAGAAACAGTAGAGTGGGGCCTCGCGAAGCGGCGGAACAGCACTGGGCGTGAGAGAATGAGATGGCGTGAGTGGGAGGTGAGAGGGAGGTGCGCGGCGGAGGGCGACCGCAAGGGATGCTGGAGCTCCGCGCAGGGAGTAGGCTGCTCGCAATGCCGCCCCCGTGCACCTGCGTGAGCGCGCGCCAAGACGCGCAAAGTTGCTGAACGCGCGTGTAGGCGGCCCGCGAACGGCAATGGGGGCCGCGGCGGAGGCGAAAGCGGCCGCCTCGCGCGGAGCAGTTTCCGAACACACCCACTCTCTCGCCCCACGGGAGCTAGCAACGTTCTCTCGGTTTGGTACGCTAAGTCGGGATTTGGGAAGGTGTGTGTGTGTAGGTGTGTGTAGGTGTGTGTAGGTGTGTGTAGGTGTGTGTAGTTGTGTGTAGGTGTGTGTAGGTGTGTGTAGATGTGTGTAGGTGTGTATAGGTGTGTATAGGTGTGTGTAGGTGTGTGTAGGTGTGTGTAGGTGTGTATAGGTGTGTGTAGGTGTGTGTAGGTGTGTGTGTGTGTGTAGGTGTGTGAAGGTGTGTGTAGGTTTGTGTAGGTTTGTGTAGGTGTGTGTGTAGGTGTGTGTAGGGGTGTAGGGGTGTGTAGGTGTGTGTAGGTGTGTGTAGGTAGGTGTGTGTAGGTAGGTGTGTGTAGGTAGGTGTGTGTAGGTGTGTGTGTGTGTGTGTGTGTAGGTGTGTGTGTGTATTCAGCTCATTGGGGATACACGCGCATAAATTGTCGGACGCCTCAGGCAATGTGAGAAATATACATAGCGGTTTGTGAAAAATACCCAAGAACTCCGTAAAATGCAAAACATTGAAACAGTTTCCATTTTGACGGAATCATGCAAATATTTGATTATGTTAATCCGTCATTTCTTGTATCTGCTGTTACAAGTATATCCTCAAACCCCGTGCGCCACTGCTTACGACACAGATGACGTCATACGATGAGGAAGAAAGGAGCTTCAGTATTCACGTGTGACATTTTTTCACTGCAGTCAATGTTTGCTGCTCCTCACCCCATTTTCACATAATCGACAGCAACAATTTTACTGCTACAGGTCTTTATTTAAAGTTATAGTACGTAGGCACCATATGTAGGCTATTTTATACCGTATGTAGGTTATTTAATGGAAAATACATTGGTGAATTGGTTCCTAAAAAATGTGAATAATGTGTTAAATTTGAAAGCTAGTACAATTCACCGAAGTCTCTAAAACATTATTACAGATTCTTATCTTTGTTCTCTGAAAGAAAGTATTGATAGAATCATCCTCAAGACTAAAAATTATATATCCTAATGCAAATTTGATAAAAATGTCCAATAGACATAAATATGGCAATTGTAATTGAGAAAAAATGTATTTCATAATATAAGTCGTTTCATTACAAAGTGTAGTGTCTCAAATTACAGGAATTCTGTAGCATTCTGAACAGTATCGTGAACATGTACAATCACATTGCTACTGGGCTACTGGAGTGAAAGTTGTTCAGTATATTTACATCTGTAAGTTGAGTTTTAAGTAAGTCACCTGAAACCATGTTTATCGAGGATGAATTATTTTGTACCAACACCGTTTACGATACATTTCAAACTGATAACCCTCGTGTTTTAGTATCCATCCACAACTAATAATTTCATAATATTATTAATTATATGGATTGTAGTAATTATGTTAAGTACCGTGATATACAGTATAAGGATCGAAACTATTTTTCTTATTACATGTTTTGACGATCTTTTTGGGACACGGCTGGTTCACATATATTTAATTTGCAACTTCGCCCTCTATTTCTTCATTAAATCCCATTAATCACATTTTATAGAGTTTTATGCATTTAATCGCTTTGGATTAAAGTATATTGTGGAGAACATTATCATAGAGAAAATTTATCTCATCTCTTAGAGAGAATAAACAGAGCAAGAAGAATAAAATGTGAAAGAATATCGAGTCAGGTAGTGAGGAAAAATTGTATTAATCATACTATTATAAAGACAGAAGTGCGTTGTCTTCCAGCGCGGTAATCTCTGAATCTACTGAACCAATGCTGATGAAACTTTTGTGCTAGCATCCTTTAAAGGCCTAAGGAGTACTACAGGCTATGATTTAAAAACATAAACAGTAATATCCCATCTCGATCAGGTTTTCGTCCAGTTTCCTGATCCATTGAGCAAATGCTGAGATGGCCCCTTGTTTTGCTTCTGGACATAAATGTAACTTCATTTTCTGTGCGTCTTCTAAATTCAGGAAATACAATTATTCAAATTATCTTTTCCACGTTGTCGCGGCAGGAAGTAATAAGAGCCAAAATTTATTGCTTATTTATCCTTGAAAATAGATTTTATTACATGGGAGTTTTTTTGTTTTTTTTTTTCTCCCTCTCAAAATTCAAAATTTATTGCTTATTTATCCTTGAAAATCGATTTTATTACATGGGAGTTTTTTTGTTTTTTTTTCTCCCTTTCAAAATTTAAAATTTATTGCTTATTTATCCTTGAAAATCGATTTTATTACATGGGAGTTTTTTTGTTTTTTTTTTCCTTTCAAAATTCAAAATTTATTGCTTATTTATCCTTGAAAATCGATTTTATTACATGGGAGTTTTTTTGTTTTTTTTTTCTCCCTTTCAAAATTCAAAATTTAAGTAGTATATGACTTATTGTAGGGATCACAGAATTTTGAAAATGTGCACACAATTCACTTTTCCCCATAGCACGTCATACGCAGTTTTGAACTGTTTTTTTGACGTAAAATAAATAAATAATAAATAATATACTTTCAAAATAATTACTTTTCTAGACATTTTTCGCCTAGCCTTACATCATAGATTCAAGAGTGCATCAATGTCAATAGTTTAGCTGCGCGCCACCAGCGGATGACGTCGGAGATCCACTACTGATTTCATCAATGTCCAGAATTATTGCGAAATTCATTAAAGTTTGAATAAGGTTATGTAATGTCCCTGTGTGAATATTTGAAAGAACGCCGTAACTGAAGTGGTAAATAATGTCCATGTTCATGTATTGCTCTTTGTCCGTGTTATATACTAAGTGGCAAGAAATCATTGTGAGTTTGAAAGTCTTTAATCATTGAGGTAGGTTGAGAGAGTAAAAAGTACAGTAATATACAGTACAGAATATACAGTAATGTACAATATACACATATCGTATACAATCTAAACGTCTTCTTTTACAGAAATTTGTGATAACTGAATTGTTTGACGAAACGACTGTCACAATTGTCAAAACATATTACAAATGCCAAGAGATGGGCTGTCTACTAAAATTTTGAATCGGTTACTCAGACGGAAGATCGACTTGCAAAAGTACTTATTCGCCCCATTGAAAATAATACTGCAAGAAGGGGACAAATGTAAATAATTCTCTAAGTAGTAGGGCAGCTATTCATTAGGACTCTCAATTTGACTATTTACACAGTTCTTAGGTTCAAAATGGTAAAATGGAAAATGTGTATATGTTTTCAGTCCATTCAGTAAATTTTTTTCATCAGTATGCGAAGTCAGTTTGAACAGTGGTGTGTAATTTAGGAATGATCATTTACATATCAAGACTAATCTGTACAGTTGTTTGTCAAATTAATTACAGTTGTACTTTTTTCTTCTACATGCAAAGAAGTTTAGTGCAGTGGTTGGTAATTAAGCAATGGTCATTACAATATTAAGACTAATATGTGCAGTTGTTTTGCATGTCACTGGATCATAATGAATGAATGAATGAATTCATATATATTTTTCAATAAATAATTGGAAAAAATTAATTTATCTAAAAATATTTTGTCTAAGCAAATCTGGGAATCATTTGTTTCTATTTTCAGTATTCATGTTCATATTGGTAAAATGGAAAA